>JBAJNP010002721.1:0-45429 GCA_036877545.1 Yasuhikotakia modesta
CTTATGTACACATACCATGTATTAAACATTCAAAGCAATGTGGAATGATCTATGGTAAATGCGCCTTAAACATGTATGTTTGAAGGACAAGCGGACAAGCTGTCGATGTAATACAAAAAATAAATCACAATTTGACATCCGTGCATGAGTTTTATATTTTCACCAGGGCATTTTGGTCGTCTATTGGGTCGTCTATTTAAGATCAGCCGTCAGCAGTATCCAGCAAAACAAGGATGAGACGATGCTCTTGGTATATCTGCCATCCTGCACGTACCCAGACTGTATAAACGTGACACGCGACAGATGCACTTCCGGTTATCAATAACCGGACTGAATCGGCTAAAACGTTCATTAACGTGATCTAAGCCAATAAACTAAGGTGGGTTGACATGTTCATACACTAAGCCAAAAGCACATCTTATAACTAAAGAGCGTACATACGTATGACAAGAGCGGAAATGGTCGGATGTTTCATTCAGCATTAAACGGTGACAATATACACTCACCTCATGATCACGCGCTTCCCTTCCACATCCACCTTTTCCAGGGTCAGTTTGTTTGATAGAGACATTTTGTCTGTATATTTGCAGTAATACTCTCCTCCGGTACTGTGGTGCAGTGCTAGGTAAGTTGCCGAATGAATGTGACCTTAGCAAGATGCTGATGCAAACGGAGTGGGCGGGTCTAGTTGAGGCACGCGCTTTAAGACGTCTAGCGTTTATTGGATGTAGCGACTGTCCATTAATACATCCCACTGTGGTCGTAGGACGTTGCACAGCGTTCATAGGAGCGTGTCGTAATTTTGCAGCCCACATTCCTGCTTAGCCATCAGGCAGCAATAATGAGCTTTGCAAAACCATTATACTCCTAGTTTCAACTCAGCAAATTAAACATATGAATGAGACTTGCCAACAATCTACTCAAATCATGTAAAAAATGCATGTACTAACATTTGTAAATAATCATATGTAAATCATTACTTTAAATTGCAATTGCCTTCATAGCTTAGCAAGGGTAGATGATGAATTAAAATAATGTGTAATGAGTTTAAATCACCTTTAGACAACAAAATGCATGCCAACAGTGTTGGCTTAAGGTATATATGTCACATTTAAACAAAGAAATCACAGAAATCAATTTTTATACTTTATTAAATTTTTTACAGGCTTGACAGGAACAGAATTGGATTATGTAAAATGGTCTCCGGTTGTGAAAGTTCAGAATGTTATTTTTATTTTTTTCTTATTTTTATTTACTCCTTCCATTCCTTGGGCTGCACCCTGCCTACAGGGGACAGGTTCCAAGCGATGCCTGTTGATGTGATCACCTGCAAAAATATTGCACAAAAACATGTATATAAACAACAAATACACAGCCGGTTACTAGAATTGTGTTTGTTGTCACTTACATAGGCCCAAACAGCTGTACAAAATGTGGCTCCTGCAATCATCAATGGTAGTCCATATTTTGAATGAAACTCTGAAGACAGATCAGACTTCTGTCGTACAGCAATCTGACGGGCACGTTGACCTGTTATGATGAAACAGAAGTGTCTTAAGGAAAAAGTGTCTTAAGGGTTTCAAATGATTTAAAACATTATAATAGTAACATTGTATTAACATTACATCTGTTTATCTTATTAAAACCGCATATACAATTTGCAAGAATGACAAATTAAACAGGTGGACATGAAACCTTTTAGACAAATTGTTGCAATTGGCATGTTCGTATGGGTAGCATTTAAAATAAACTGATCACAACATAAGCTTTTTTATTAACAGTTTAAACTGTTAATAAATTTACAGGACAGGTAATTGAATGTATAACCTGCATTATGAAATGTACGCATTTTAAAGGGAGAGGTCACAACATATTCAATAAAAATGTAATATAAACAAGAACACACATGCAAACTAGGGATGTATTTCATCCTTATGCTAACTTTAGCATACAGGAGCTAACGACCAGTTTTACGGCCACCATTTAAACAAATACAAACGCCAGTACAGGGGACATGCCTATGCTACGAATTTGGTCTTACCACTGAGGTTTAAAGCAGCCTTGGCAAAACGGTACATGGCGATGGTTGGGTACGAGGTGCTAATACCCTTGAACTGAACGACAGAAGCAAAATGGCGAGCTGAGACTATCCACACCGATAAACACTATATAGGACTAGTTATGCATGTCAGGATGGCCGAGTGGTCTAAGGCGCCAGACTCAAGGGTTGTTCCCTTCCGGAAAACGGGTATTCTGGTCTCCGAATGGGGGCGTGGGTTCGAATCCCACTTCTGACATAAAGTTTTTCTCAGAAGTGAATTAACATCATGATAAATACTTTTGTTCTCATGTATCATTATTGCAAAATGTCCTAAATGCGTACTGTGTACATTTTATAAAGGACTGTCATAACTGGCACAACGGTGTGGAGTGGATTATTGGTTTATTTGTCCACTAGAGGGCGATGTCACACCATCTGTCTGTTTGCCTGGCAAAACTTTACACTAAACTTTAACTACTTTGTATATAGAACTAACAAAACCCAAATATTAATTGCAACGCTGGATATATTATTATACTAAACCAGTGACATAATTGAATGTGGGACTATCCGCCTTATTTCACATTATCTCACTTTAAAATGTCTAAGTCGAAACGTGCTTCACTTGCAGTGAGTTTAAATGCTGTTGGTTATGCGGAATTATTAAGTACACAAACTAGGAGGTAAAAGGCTTTTATATATGAAAAACAAAACAGATCATTTACATACATGAGTTCATAAATACAGTATTATGATACAGAGGCGGTAATGTTCAGCTGCTCCAGTTTTTCGGTTAACGACACTTCTGTGTCCTCTGTGCTTTCCGTAAGAGGCTCTAAAAACTGGCATCCAGCGACCCTCTTCCCAGTTAGAGGATCGATCACCTGGCCAACTTTATACACCATCTCTGAGAGTTCATGCTTGACGTGTTTGGATCGTCTCTCTGGCAAGGCCTTCAACAAAACAACATCCCCAACTGAGCACTGCTCCAAAGGATCATGGGCAAAGTAGGTCCTCCTCTTGTTGTAAAACTTGTACAAAAGAAACCGAACATATGAGTCAATACGAGTCAAACTACGAATGGATTTACATGCATTAGGTAATATAACAAAGCAATACAACGTGATAAAACTAGATGAGCCAAACACAAGTTCTACAGCAGTTTTGCTTGACACTACAATGTAAGGCGTTCAACATAAACAACCAATCAATATATTCCTTCTTACCTTCAGCAGGTATGGATCAAGCACAAGTCTGGTAACCCGAACCTTTGCCGTCTTCTTCATCTTGGTTCCGATTACACGACCAATTATCCATTTCGCATGGACCGACGCTTGCTTGACGGACATGCCGTTTAAGGTTTGCACTGCCCAAAATCTTATTTTTGTTAAATGTCCAACGGCTCCAGCGCTATATAATCTGCATGTAAGTGAATAATATAAAAACTATGCCTACCAGGTTTACTTTTTAAAGCAAATATTAACGCAGAGGTTAATAACTCATAAAAAACATTCCGCATGCGTCTGAATGTCAAGTCTGATGGCGCATGTTGATGACGCGCTACGGAACGTCAATGACGGCACTATGTACCATGATGTAAGTGAGAGAACAGCAGTAGGGTCCAAAATCATAATTATAAATTCTTGCAAGTTTTATTATGCCCTATATGCTTAAGCCTTGTTGCACAATATCTCAACCCTGATAAACATGTTCTTTCTGCATTGCTTGACTGATTTGACTTCACATTTTGATAAAAGGCTTGTGTGATTTTTACATTAGATGCTGTGGTGTGATGTTGCTTTTATACCAATCTGTTGCAAGCTGATGTCATTGTCTCCTGAAAACAAACATGCCATAAGCACCACAAGCAGAGAATTGTAAGTCATTTATGAATTACTTCAATAATATTTTTATTCTCCTGAATCACCATGCAGATCACGGGCCATAAATCAGCCTTCATGCCACACCTGCACAACAACACCTGCTGCTTTCATGCAAGTTGCATGTATACGCTCATATGCAAAGTTTCAATCTCGCCATTCACAGTGTCCTTGGCAAACAAACCCTGTCAAGCTGCAAACTGAGAACATGGTGTGAGCAGCACAGAGTGAAACAAAGGCTATGGTTGTGTGTGAGGCTGTGAGTGTCGATCCTGACGCACAGTAAACCCTCCACACAAGCTTATGAGTGGCAGCCTCCAAAACAGTATTTAGTTTTCTTTAGTTTGTTCCATGTAAATAAACAACATGTACATTGGGCCTGTATTTATGGGCCTGAAACCCTATTTGTCAATGATTTCATTCCTTCCCAATAAATGACCTGTTTTGCCCCTTGTCTTGTACTTATATTGTTGAAAAGACTCCCTCTAAACATTACATCATGGCCTGCTTTAAGAAAAAGAATGTGGCTTAGCTATGTCAGGGTTGTAACTGCTGTAACTGTTACAGGTTTAATTTTTAAATAAAATGGTTGGTGTTTTGTTTCAGTTCAGTTCAGAAAATAAAAGCTGTAATATTGTGTGACTGATAACCTTTTTATATTGCCAATAGACATATTTATTGATTTGTAGATCTCTATGTTTCTAAGGGCCGTGAGTCACACGGTTTAAAAACATGTTTTAGTTTTCAGTCCATTTGTTTCAGCTGTAAACATGGCTTCACCAGTGTGGAATATTTAGTGTGGAAGTTTATAGATGGTCATAGAGATTGCTGTGGCTATTCTTTCTTGTACTTTGTTTTTCATTAATGTTCTACTGACAGTTTTCCCTTGAAATACAGTGGGGGTCTTCTGCTCCTCTTGGGGGCTCCTGGATCTCCTCGTTCTACCTCTGGTGACCTTCTTTACAGATGTAGGTCATTTTGGCTTAGGTGATAATTAAACAATTGAACAGTGACTTCTTCCATGTTTGCAGAAGGGACTCACCCTTGTTCTAGTGTTTTAACTCTGCTGAGAAAATTATTGAATTAGATTAGTTTTGTCCCTGTAAATTTAATTTGAGTGAATCTGGAATCTCCATTTAAATTAACATTTGGCACGATCAGCACAACAGCAAAAGTAAATCAGTGTGTGAAGCACTGTCACATTGGTAGCACTGACAGACTGACCACAGTGTCACAAGTAGAGCAACATTTCCATTTAAATATCACAGGCGCGCTAGGAAATGAGGTCATCTAAGTGACCCAACCCAGACCATAGACAAGGTTAATTTCTTACTACAATAAGCTGAGACTGAGTAACTGAATAATTTGTACTGTTGACCATAAGTCATAAATAAGAGGTTTAACATGAGACAGCCACAGCGAATTTGATCTGAAGTTATCATAACAGGTTTTGTGTCATAGATGCTTTAATCTCTGTATCTCTTTGCTGTTTTTGGAGTTAACAGAATAAACATATGCCTGCTGTTCAAAGATAATTTTTTAAAATGTTTTAGTCAAGGGAGTATAACGCGTCATCATGGACTATTGCATGGCTTATGTTAACTCGATTATTTTATTCAAGGATTTATCTCATTAGTTTGTTTATGCTGCACAAATGAATGATACTGCAAATACATTTCTAAATTATTACACTTCAGATTTTTCCCTTGGTGGGTCATAAAACAGAAAGAGACGGTATACAAAAAACTACACGGTCTCTCTTTCCTTTGGAAATGTCGTTTATGGTGAATTCAGAGTGAATTTAAAGTGTCTTTGTATATAAGGGTACATAGACTTTGATTAAAATAGCATTTGTTAAATCCACAAACTTTTCTGTAAATGCCATCTCTTCATTCATTTCTTCATTCTGTTCACAATTAATCTCTTTTCACAATTTATTTGTGCTTTGATAAAGCGACCAATCGGACTTGGGGCTATGAAGCCAGTTCTTGTGCACACTTCTGTTTTCTCGTAAAGTTTTTGCCAATTGAAACATCTAGGTACAGTTTGAGTTTTCAAGTGTAGACCAAACACCATTCCATAGTCTCTGTGTTGTTTGTTTGGTTAAAAAAGTGAGTTTACTATGTAAGGTATGTTTTAACATGCTGTAAACCACACCAGTGATCAAAGGGACAATTCTCATTGTAACGATTTGCTTTAAAACACAATCCCTTTATCCTATTGGTTTTAAGAAACACAAGTTAAACAAACGTGTACAACAACAGACAATTACACTTTTCTTTCTATTCACAGTTACAGTATTAAGTTTTTGGCTTTCTTGCAGACCAGACAGTCTAAATTGTTGATTCTATGTATGGTAGCAGCTGGCAGGTATGTGCTCTGGGCCGAGCGTTGACAGTTACACAGACTGTTTCAGACTGATTACATTCCCCTGCATTGTTTGTTATGGGATTTACACTGTGAATATATAATGTGCTTTATATACAACTGCGTTATAAAACATATTTACCATGCTGTTGCACTCTTGCACTATAGTGATATGATTGCATTATTGTATGATTGCATAACAGTATAGATGTTTTTAGTTTTATACAGTACAAGCTTGCTTAACATTAACCAAACTGTTTGTAGGATTTTTAGTCAATTTTTCTAATCTAGTTGTTTATGTAACTCAAACGTTTTATGTATAAGCTGTATATAATGTCTGCATGTGCCTGTTATATTTATTTTTAAGTTATACAGATGTAACTACAACACACCATTGTTAACATTAAGACGGCTGCTAATAATTGCTAAAGTATTTCAATCTTAAACCTTCCATTTAAGGTGTTGGATGTTTTAAAACAAAGAAGTTATTTCAAAAAGAAAAAGAAAGAAATATTTTAGATTCTGCTTTATTTCTGTCACAAAGCACAAGTGAGGCTGTCACATTAACCATTGTTTTTTGTTGGTCTGTTTCTTATTGCGTCTTTTAATGCACACAAAATGTTTTTGACAATTCTCAAATCATCATGCTGTCATTAAAACAAACTTGTTTTCAGGGTCACACACTGTTATTGCTTGCAAATCTTAATTAAATAGTGATGTTTTGTTCATTGTTCCACACAATAAAAAATGCAAGTGATACAGAAACACAATAAATATTCATGATTCTTTTTAAATACAGCTTGACTTTTAGGCCGAAGTCTCTCTGAAACGAATCAATAGCCAAGTCTGCATTATTTTTTATTAGGTCAAGGTTTCTCAATTGTTCCTTATTTCCCTACAGTTTTCCTTTGCAGTTGCCTATGAGCTTGCATAGATTTTTATCTTCTCTTTTATCCTTAGTTTGTTTTATTCCATGGGTTTCATCACATAACTATGTTCTTCCATCAAAGTGTCCATGTAGAACCATTAAAACCATGTTTTGTGAAACACAGTTAAACAGCCATTCTGTCCAATTACAGGATTAGAGTTACAGAGTATTATCCTGTTATATTGTTAATCAGTGTTGCTTGATAAGGCATGCAAACACATTAAAAACCCATTAAAAGGTTTTTAACTGCAACATTAGACATGATCAGAATTAGAATCTTCTTTATTGGCCAAGTGTGTGTAAGCGCACAAGGAATTAGTTATTGCTCTTGGTATGACATGAAAACTCCTTTGATTTCTTTGCTGCAATGTTTTGATGCAAACTGCCAGAATATGTATGTGCATGTGAAAGTAACTAACAAGCAGTTAAGTAAGTGATTATTATAACCAACAATGAATGTAAATGACCAGTCCTATGGGTGAAATCCTGGGGTGAGATCTTTGGAGAAGAACAAATATTATGAAATGACAGCTTTTTAAGATTAAGATTTCTCAATTAACACCCAAGTTGAGCCATTAAACAATGTTAGGGCTACAGAATATATTGAAATCTGTGTTGTCCAATGATGTTCCAGTACACACCCATTCAGTGTCAAATTAAAAAATTATTTCATGTTTTTCTTGAGGAACCATACTGATAACTGAAGCCTGGCCAAGTGCCTTTAAAACACTGAGGTGAGTTTCTCTTCCTCCTTGATTGAATGAATGATGGTTCTGCTCTTTAAATGTTACTTACTCCCCTGTAGGTAGAAACTAATATATCACGTAATAACCTTATCTGGTGTGATTTGTTTCAGCTTTTGAACGGTTCTGCTGTTGGAATCCAGGAGAATATCTGGCAGGCGACATTTCTGTTGGCAGAGTAGCTTGTTTAATGTTTTTTTCACTCTTTCTCTTTATTCCTGAATATCTTTCTTTGTTTTGTAGCCAAAACTCTAGTTAGCTTTGACATGTGTTGGCAGAAGCGAATTAAATAAACACGTCAGTCGTTTAGGGGGGTTAGGGGTGGGGTCCGAAAAACATAACGTACAAGACCCAAGTGTGTTGGTTTTAATACCTTGTACTAACCCCCTCCTCCTACAATCCACCCACCCCTTATCCTCCTTGTTTAAGACTTGGGTGTGCAATGATTTGCTTTTAGGGGATAAAACCCTCAGTTTTGGAGTGGAGAGGGGTATTACAAAGCAGAATGGTTGGAAGAAAGGTGCCTCTGCTCCTGCATGGATTTCTCCTGCTGGTTGTATGTAGGCCCTCCCTTCAAGGAGGTAAGGTGTCTTCAATATTTCATTTGGGTTTGTCTTGTTACATTACAGGTGTACTGCATCCATGGCAACCAACATTAAATGGCAACAGAATCACACCCTTCCGCTGTTGACAGTTAATGACCGCAGCCAGGTTGTCTTGTCACTGTTGTCTGTCATGTTTTAGACACAGGTACAGGATGAAAAATGAAAGGAAGTGATATCAAAAGTGCTGAAGGAATGCTAGGGGGCTGTTGTTTCTGAAATAGTCTTAGGTTGTGCCAATGTATTGTCTCTGGACCAATGGAGAGTCATTAGGAATTGAGATATGAGTTATATCGAAATCGTCATTATTTTGATTCTTTGATATCAATGATTTTAATATTGTCTAATCTATGTGTGTAGTTACCCAGTTAACCAGATATCAGCAAAGTAAAACAAAAAAGTAAAATAATTAAAACAGGATGCATTTAAAAGTATTGAACTAGTGATTAATGTTACATTGTAGTGCCAGAAACAGATTATTTTGTATTACCCATTGCAATTTTATTTTTTAATGTAATTTTTATTTTATATTATCTAGATCATCATGTCATACACTAACAGCCTCAAAGCTTTTCCTAATGAGTTTGTAGAAGAAAGGACTCCAGCGTTCAAAGCTCTTGGACAAGTTTAAACTGTTTCTCTGCATAATATGATTTATATCTATTCTGTTTCCCAATCACTCCAAATCTTAACCAGTCTTGTGATTCAGGCAGGAGCACATGCCGACACAGTCTTGTGTGTAAATTTATTTAGTGCTGCTTAGGGCTTCACATAAAAGGCTAGATGCTGAGATTAGTTATAAGCCTCTGGGTATGTGGCATCAGTACTGAGTGAAGGACAAAAATGGTCTTCATAAACTAGTAATGTGTTGCAGGGGTAAGATTGTCAGACAGATCCATGAAAAGTGTTGGAATAGCAGCTCAAAACAAAAAGTCATGGTATTTTTTATATTTAGTCATTTCTACAGTTTTTTTCATTTCTGATTTTTTTGCTTACCCTATTCATTTGGGCATATCGCAACTAAATGATTCCTTATGTTCTTAAATGGCATCCTGTCCTGCATGGAAACATTAATAAAGGCATTTATTAATATGCTGTCTTCACAGGAATCTACATACCTGCTGGTGGAGGAGGCGGGGCTGGAGCTGGATTAGGGGCCGGTGTTGGACCTGGACTTGGTGCTGGAATTGGTCCAGGAGGTGGACTTGGTGGTTTTGGGCCAGGATTTGGGCCTGGAGGAGCTGGAACAGGATTAGGTATAATCCTGATTACAATAATTATACTCAATAATGTACATTATGACATATATAAAGTGTATTGTCAAATTTGTAAGTCTTCAAGTGTTTTTTTTTAAGCAGTTCGTGAAATTCCTGGTCTCAAACCTGGAAAAACAGGAGGTAAAATCCATTCTTAATCCATTTCCTTACCTGTTTTTGGTGCATTGTTACCTTTTTCTGTTGAGCAAAAAAAGTTAACAATTTACTCACCTAATTTGTAATAGGCTATGGAGGTGGTGTAGGAGGTCCTGGGGGACAAGGTGATATTGGAGGTCTTGGCCCTGGAGGTCCAGGGGGAGTTTGGCCTGGGTATGGTACCGTAGTAGGAGCTGGAGGTCTGGGCACAGGAGGGCTTGGTACTGGTGGATTTGGCACCGGAGCCCTTGGATCAGGTAGATAAAATTTCTTTCACTTTGCACCTTATATTGCTCCTATTTCATTGCTCCTTACACTTGTAACTAGTTCTGTTGTATTAAATAAAAAAATGTTTTTTACAGGACCGTTTGCTAAACCCCCTAAAACAGGTATGTTGTAACAATATGCAAAAATTTCTTATTAATATTATTCATAAAGATTGGCCATAGAAGAATTGCCTTAACATCAGTTGAGGTTGGCATTTTACAGGAGGATATGGAGGTCTACCTGGAAATGGACCAGGTGGTGCTGGTCTTGGAGCTGGCTTACTTTCACGTGGAGGAGCTGGTCCTGCCGGTATTAGCCCAGGAGAAATAGGACCAGGTGGCTTAGGACCTGTGGGAACAGGACCAGGAGCTTTCAGACCTGGAGGGATTAGTCCCAGTGAAGGTTTTGGAAGTGGAGGCCTTGGAGGTAATATTTGATATAATTTTATTACAAAAAATAGGTCTCATTAATTTCCCCTCTAAGACTAAATCTGTCTAAAACTAAAGACTTTCTGTCTTTAGGTTTTGGTGGAAAACCTCCTAAACCAGGTGAGCTGAAGAAAACAACTGTCATAAAAATGTTCCCATATACTTGCAATTTGGACTGTGATTAACTGCACGCTTTGGGCAAATTATGTTACGGCATTATTAAAGGTGACATCAGTTCTGCTTGCGCTGACAGGATATGGGGGTCGAGGTTTTCCTGTCACTGGAGGTACTGGTGGTTTTGGAAGCCTTGGACTGAGACCAGGGGGTGTTGGGATTGGAGGCCTAATCCCTGGTGGGCTATTAAACATTAAGTTAGGCTGTTTGGAAAGTGTCAAGAAGTCTTACATATAAGAAAATATATCTTCAACATGTATCATTCTGAAAGTAGAATGTGTACATTTACAAAAATGGCTCGTCTATTATATTTACTTTTTAATGTTTCTTTGCACACCAGTGCATGTGTTAATGTACATCAATTTGTGCTCTTACAGGAGCAGGCAGAAATCCCTGGAAAACGGGTAAGATTTAGAAGTTTTCTAGATTTTTTTTGTGTGTGACATTTTTAGTTTACAGGGAACACATTTGCAATGTAATTTCACCCAATCATCATCTCCATCAGAAATGTTGTCAATTCGACAGTCTTACACTCAAAATGTTACAATTTACAATGTACTTAAACAACATTTATGATATATTTATGGATTCATGAACAACAAGGCAACCTGAAAACAACATTTTTTTGTCAATCAGTGGTGGTCAAAAATGTTTATCCTCAGTGGTCTTCATTTAGGTTATGGTGGGTCTGGGGGCTTTGGAGGACCAGCATTTGGGGGGACTGGAACTGGACCTGGTGGCACTGGATCTGGGCTTGGCCGAGCAGGTGTTGGACCTGGTGGAGGTAGGCTTTGCAAAGCATAATTTTGAAATTTTTTGAAATAATTATCATCAAATTTTACCTTTTGATTTGGATCCTAGCATCATTTCTTCCTCAAACTGGATTTCCACAAGCTTCAACTGGGACAGGCACTGGGGGAAAAATTGGAAAGGCTGGAAAAGCACCAGTGCCTGGTAACTAGTGTGGATGGAACAACTTTTGGTTTGATAATCTTAAACAAATCTTTGATACGTTAGCATTGATTTGTATTGTGTTTATCTGCAATTGCTCAACAAGGTATTGGGATTCCTGGGTTATACCATGGGGGTATTGTTCCTGGACAAGGTGGGTGATTTTTTAAATCTTATTTTTACCCTAATAATTAGGTTTTAAATTGTTTATAGATTATTTGCAAATATCAGCAACACTACATTTTTGTTTTTATTGAAGGGTTTGGGGGTAGAGGTGTTCTGCCAGGTGTAGCCACAGGATCTCAAACTGGTAAACTTAACAGTTTACTATAAGTACTACAGATCTAATACCAACCCACATTATTAAAATTATATTGTACCTATGTTTTATTTTATAGCTCAACTTGGTCAAGATGCACTCAGAGCCAGTGGTAAATTAATAAATTATTGAAAGAATAATTATTTTAATAAGAGGAATTATTTCAACCAGAGAAATCTGACCTGTCTTTTATCAAACAGGCCGTGGAGGCTTTGGCCAACAATTTCCAGGCATGTTCCAGGGATATCCACTCATATCACCAAAATCAGGAGGTATCAAAGTGTATTCACTGTATGCATTCCTTTTAGCAGTAATGGCTAATAGACTTTCTAAGCCACTTATATGTCTGTATTTTCTTTCTCACCCCATTTAAGGTACAAATGCTGTAAAGTCTCAGGCTAGGGCTTCCCAGTATGGTATGCAGTAAAACATTTAGGTACAAGAATTTCAGTATATTTTGAAGAACGGGTTCTAACAATTTCATATGATCACTTTCAGGGGCTGGTGGTGTGATTGGAGTAGGTGGTGGACTTGGTGCAGGAAGTGTGCCTGGAACATATGGGAACATCCCAAGCACTGGAGTCATTCCTGGAGCTGGAGGTGCAGCTCCAGGTGTTCTGTACCCAGGAGCTGGTGGCACCTATACTGGTGGTAATTTGTGATGTATTACTTTTACAGGTAAAGATCACTGATTATTTAAAACAATCTGCTAAAGTTTTTTAATATCATCTAATTGTCTCTCACCAGGAGCTGCAGGAAAGGCTCGCAAATATGGTAACAAAAACTCAAAATTATGTGTGTTATATACAAAACATTTTCTGCCAACTAAATGATTGTGGTAAATATAAAAACATTTTCTAACTTCTTTATTTTTCAGCTTCAGGGATAGGAACTGGTGGACTTCCTGGTTTGGGCGTGGGTGGCCTTGGAGCTGGAGTACTCCCTGGTTCTGGTTTGGGAGTGGGTGGTCTTGGAGCTGGACCTGGAGTTGGTCCTGAAGGTATTACATGTAATTAATTTTTGTGTTGTTTAAAATTAATTTTGTCATCAACAGCATAGCAATGTCCACTATTATTCCATGTTTCAGGATATGTTTCGGCAAAAGCAAGAAAATATGGTAAAACACCTTCTACATTCTACATTTTACAATAAGAAAGATGCTGGAATGGAATGGCAACATAAATATTATTAAATATCTCTGTTTTGTAGCTCAGCTTGGAATTCCTGGTGGAGCTTTAGGTGCTGGAGGCTTACCAGGTGGAGCAGCCAGTGGACCTGGCGTTGGAATTGGTGGACTACCTGGCAGGGGACTTGGAACTGGCAAATTTGGGAATAGTGGGCAACTTGGAGGTGGACTTGGTTTACCTGGTGGTGGAGCTGGAGGACTTCTTGGTGGTGGTGATCTTCCTAATGGTGGGTTTGAAGGACTTTCTGGCTCTGGTATAAAATAAAAGTGTCATGTTGTGTCATGTAAATTGAATATTTAGATCATGTTTAATATAAAACATTGCACTGCAGGATATGGAGCAAAGGCAAAAGCTTGTAATTATGGCAACATTTTGTCTTTTATTCAGTGTAGCTTACTGTCAGGGAAGGACAAGTGGTGCAAGGGTTTGTGGTGGTTTCTGCAGAAGCATGGGGGTTATAAAGCTAAAATGATAACTGCCTGAAGAACATATTTAAAAATGGTCTTAGTTAAAGCATTGCAATATTATTGCCCTAATATTGATTTGTAAATCCTAGGATTTGCTGCAGCCAAAGCTCAGAAATATGGTGGAGGGTTAGGAGGAGCCCTTGGTGGTGGAGCTGTGCCAGGTGTTGGAACAGGTGGAGGAATTGCACCAGGAGGAGCACCACTTGGTGGTTATGGACCAGGAGGGATGCCTGTTGGTGGTTATGGACCAGGAGGTGTACCAGCTGCCGGATATGGACCTGGCTCTGAAGGCATGCTGATAAATATTACATCATATATGTAATTTAGGCATTGTATGTGCATTTTATAGTATTTTTTTATCTCACTGAATGCAGCATATCCTGGTGGACCCAAGGCTCTAAAATATGGTAGGATGTTGTAAAACATAATGCAGATATCAGCACAATTCTAAATCAGTCACTGTTAAATCATTTTTTCTAAATGGTGTAGGGTCTGGTGGAAGTGTGGGTGCTCCAAGTCTTGGTTTGCAGGGTAGAGTAGGAACAGGTCCCATTGGAGGAATTGGGGCAGGGCCAGTTGGCAGTTATAGTCCTGGAGGTGGATACGGTATTGGAGCAGGATTGCCCAGCAGTGCTGTTGGAACAGGAGGCAGAGGAGGACTTGTACCTGGCTTTGGAAAGGGTGTTGGAGGTAATTTAAATAGCTTAAACAGGTTGAGAGGGAGAATGTTATATTATAAAGCATATCATATTATAAGGCACAAGTCAAAAACATTTAATTATAAATCTTTGCTGAAAATATTTCCATATGTATTGTAAATATATGTAAATCAGTATGTGAATCAAGATACTAGTCATGTTGTTAAAAAAACATTTTGCTTGGATTTGGTAATGTTGTTTAAAACAGTGCAATTTTGACAGGTTTACCTGGTTCTGGGGGAGTCTTACGAACAGGAGGTGTACCAGGAGCTGGAGGTATGTTAAGCCTTTTAGTAAGTTTAACATTTGTCTGTTTTCTCTGTAAAGATAACATTTTGCAAAACCTAGAATTTATGTGAATGTTAAACACAAATTCTATGACTAAAATGCTACTTTTGTGCTTCAGTTCTGCCAGGTGTTGGAGTTGGTACTGAGTATGGGGGATATGGAGGTAAAGATTTAAAAACCTTTTGGGTGCTATACTAGGTACTTTTTGCTCTAAATTGATTAGCAAACAGAAATCTAACCATTTTGTTATATTTCAACTTTAAGGTTATGGTGGTGCACAAAAAACACCTAAATATGGTAATAAAATAACTGTTATTCTCAAGAGTAAATTTAAATTGTAAAGTTAATTCAGGCTAAGATTTACCCTCATGCATCTGCGTCAACCAGGACAACCAATTGATGGAACTAAAGATGTGTTAGGTGGGTCTGTAGCAGGAATTGGGTTCACTGGAGATGGAATTGGACCTAGAACTGGTGAGTTGGTGAAACAAAACTAAATTAAGGTTAATAGATGCAAGTAGAGATTTGCTAATACATGTAGAGATAAACTAATCTGTACATGTATTATTAGGTGGGGCTGGAGGAATTAAGCCAGACAAATATGGTGAGTGATATGAGTGACAATTTTTGATGTTGTCTGCAGTATGTATTACAATTGTAATTCTCAATTTAAATACAGGCGGTGTGTTTGGAGAAACCGCAATACCAGGCAGTACAGCCTCTACTGGTATTGGCTTCCCTGATGGTGGAACTCATGGTGTTGGTGTCGGTGAAGGCCAAGGTGTGTTATTTTTGGATTGTGTAGGGCATTTATTTTTTTGGAGAGGTATCAATCTATCTGTCTGTCATACATGTCCTGTATTTTCAAACATTGTAGTGCAAATATACAGGAAATACAAAACACTGTGCCAATTAAAAAATAACAGGTATTTTTGCCTTTTATCTACCTGTTTTTTTTTAAAAAACGTTTTTACTTCACAGAACCCGGAGGATCAATAGAAGGATCAGGTGGGTCTATTGGAGGTGGTCCGGGTGAAGGTATGCATTAAATTAAAACCTTCACCCTTACTGTTCCTTATAAGTAGAGCTGTTGACCCTCACCTGATCTGCTGAGACCACCACAGCTTTCAGGTTACACCTGAAGACACTTTTCCACGATCACGAAAGAAAGTGAAATAAATTAATAAATGTACTTTAAATGAACAGCACTGGTCCAATTCATTGCCTAAAGTGTTGATTAAATAATGATTAAATTAAAGCATTTAATTGAAACTAATGGATACATTCATGTTATGAATGTTTCTATGAAGTTAATACATGAATGTTTCTTTTATGTTTAGATGTGTACGGATCTGCTCCAGGTTTGTACTTTTATTCACTCTATACTATTGCTGGTGAGTCTTTTATTAAATGTGTTTGATTTATAATATCCTGAATACGCAATCGTATCTTTTTCAGGTGGAACAGCAGTGCCGAAATCTGAAAGTAAGACGTCAACTAATAACTTAATGTCTGAATCGATGACCTCATGCATGATCTCATGTGTCGTTTGCAGTAGGCGCAGGTGTTGTTCAGCCTGGTGGTAAATTGTACCCTACGTACTAATTCGCATACTATGCATCCTAAATGCTATTGGAAATTACTATTAGTATCAAATTGAAAGTGCAGATGCATGGACCCTCTATTTTGTTATTATAGTTGATGCATCACCGAATTAATAAATTCATCTGTACAGTAAACTTTACATAAGGCAACATCGGTCACTTCTATGCGTTAATTCTTGCATAATCTTGCTACACACGTTTAGACTTTTACGTAATGAGTCCAATGTTGCAGCTTCCTCTAGTGGTGAAGGAGTCTTCGAGGAGTATGTGAACGTCACACTGTTTGTAACTATATAGTTATATATGCATATAATATGGGTGTCTTAGTAAAGTACTGTGTTGCAGATTAAATGTTAATCTTAAATGTTAATTGTTACTGTAGGTATTGGTGATACACCAACCACCGTTGATGGAGGACTAGGAGGTGGACCAGGAGGTGTTGGACTAGGAGGAATTAAGCCTCCTAAAGGTTAATATCATAAACATATTGATATTTAATTGGCTAATGTATATTTACAGTGTTAGCGCTCTCTGTGAAATGAGGAATGTTATTATTAATATCAGCTTGTTTGCACTTAAAGCTTACGGCAGTACAGGTGGAGCAGGAACTCTTGGTGTTGGAGGTGTTGGTCCAGCAGGAGTAGGAGGAGCTGGACTCCTTTCTGGAGGTGGAGGTCGAGGTCTGGTTCCTGGAGGTGAAGGGACAGGAGTTGGAGCACAAAAACCAGGCAAAAGTAATTCAAGTGATCAGTTCAACATGCATTTTGTTACACAGTGCAAAATCATTTTAAATATTAAGTTACATTCTGAAGATTTTAGTATTTTATATTAAGAGATTATTTGTACAAATTATTATGTATTATTCTTATTTAATGCATTTTAAACTTGTAGACACCCAAAAATGTATATTTAAATGTTCCAGTGTGGCTTTGACACACATTGTATAATCTGATTTGCTCTACTTTAGGTTATGGTGGAGTTGGAGGTTTAGGAGCTGGTAGACTCTTACCAGAAACTGGTACGTTTGTATTTGTTTCTCTTGTGCTCTTGTTATTATTTTGCCCCGTTCTTGTGCTGAAACTGTATCATCTAATATTTTACAGGCCTCACGTTTCCAAGTGGTGCTGCAACAGGCAGCAAACCAGGAAAAGGTATCAGAAAACATTCTTGCTGTTTATTTATTTATCATGATTTTATTCAAAGTGACTTACAAATGAGAAACATCACAAGCAATTAAAAAACACAAGGGCTAATGCTAATCATAGTACTACACTATTGTACTCTGTTGAATTGAATTGTGAAGACTATACGCTTTTAAAATTTGTTCATTATTACTTTGGTGAAAGCTTATGGAGCAGCTGACACACTTGGTGGGCTTGAAGGCCCAGGGGGAAATGGAGCAGGACAAGGTAACTATGGTGACGGTCCTGGTGGTCTTGGGCTTGGTGGTAAGATCCTTAAGTTTAACTCTAGTGTTTAATATTTTAGTTTATATATATATATATTTACAATTGTTTTTGATAACATACTAAATGAAATATAATAACACAATATATGAAAACATAACAAATCTTTCTGATCTTTCTTTCTCTGTTTTTAATGGCTTGGTAATGTTCCTGACTCAGTAAAACCACCTAAAAGTATGTAAAATAAATTCAGTCACTTTAACAATAAAAAACTTTGTATGTTATACAACACTAATAATCACAAACCTCATCAGGCTATGGAGTGGCTGGAGAACTAGGTGGGGCTGGACCAGGGGATGTTAGTGGAGGTCTTGGTGGTGGTCTAGAAGATGGACCAGGAGGTCTTGGAGGAGGTCCTGGTGGAGTTGGTGGTGGTCTAGGAGTAGGACCAGGAGGTTTTGGTAAAGATGGAGGAATAGGTGGAGGTATCTTGCTAAAAAGAACTGTACATTAGCACACATTTGACAGCATTGCAGTGATTTTTGATAGTGAAACTATATTTTATGGTTAGATTAGATGATAGGTAAGGTCTGTTAATGCTAAGGTATAGAAGGTTCCTTTTTACCTTAAAATGCATTAACAATGTGTTTTTGACAGACCGTAAATTACCAATATGAATGTTTTTTTTTGTGTTCCAGATTATCCATATAAGCAATTATATAATTGTTACACTCTATGTATGTAATAATATATACCTTATGGTAATGTAACTGTATTTCATGCTAGGTGGGAATTAAATTATATTCTAGTATTTATTGGTCTCAGGTCTCGGGTATCCAGGTGGGACAGGAGCAGGAAAACCTGGTAAAACAGGTAAATTCATTTACTTAGTGTTGTGTGGAGTTTAGTCAAGTTTAATCAAGTTGCCGACCTGAATCAGTGCTAAGATGCTATTAGATGAATGAACTTTATACTTACATTTATCTTGTTAGTTTTTTTTACGTGTGTGTGTTTATATATATATATTTATATATATTTATATATTATATATATTTATATTTATATATAATATCTATTACACACTTAATCTATGTCTCTTTTTTGAAGGCTATGGTTCAGATGCTCTGGGTGGCCATGGCTATCAGCCAGGTGAGCTGAATTCTCCTTGTACCCTTTGTGGATACATTTACATCATACCTTGTGTGCCTCTTAACTGCTTGTATGAAGTGGATTAAAGGAACCTGTATATGGAGTTACAGTAGATCTGTTCATCTCGCAGGTGGTATAATTCCAGGATATGGAACCAGTGCCGGTCCTGGTGGTGGGTATCAGCAACCATATCCAGGTAATAAAGTTCTGATGTTACATCAGTCACTCTGATTGGTTCAGGGTGATTAATGAAAGTGTTCTGATAGGATATGGTGGCCCAGGTGCAGCCGGACCTGGAACCGCCCCACTTATGCCCCAACAATGTAAGAGACTTTGCCATAAATGTATCAGTCATTTGTTTGGTTGTGTGTGCTTCTGTATTTACTGCATTTAAATGTGTGTTGTATGATTTTCTAGCAAAAGCAGCTAAGTTTGCAGCACTACAAGGCTTTCTGGGTGCAGGGGGCTACAAAGGTACATGTCTACACGCCCCTTATTGCTGATTGGCTATGAGAGTGTTATGGTGCTGTGGGGATCGGTCAGATCCAATGTTTTAGCAATTGCAGTACTATGTACAAACTGTTTTTTTAGTTGGTATAAGGAGTGAACTCTGTGCACGTTTTTTTAAACATGTTTTCAAATGTCACTACAACTAATTTTTATTGATATAATAGTATGTTGTAATCTAATGTTAATTCCTTTTTTTCTGTAGGTAGTGGAAGGAGAAGGAAGTGAGATACAGGCGGAGAGAAATGACCTCATAAACAAGTGGTGCTACTGCCTAATTTCAAATGCACTTTTTGCAGTTAAATAGTGCCTTGTGTAATATGTGTGACAGAGGTTTTAAAATTGCAACAACATTTTTAATTGTTAAATTGTTTTTTTAAAGCAAGTCTGTAAATACTGAGGATTTTAAGATGTCTTCAAAGATACCTCAGCTTACCTGAGGAACCGGACATATGAACTTGTTTCTTTTCCAGTTTATCTGTCCCTAGTAATGCCTTGTTTGGGTTTGTTTGTTTTTAATGTAACACATTAAATTAAAATGTTTTTAAGGATATCTAGGCATTTGACCTGTTAGCAGTGTCTGTTGTGGATAGGGTATCTGTGTTTGTATAAATGCAACTATTCAAAAGTGACCAGTTTGATGTGTTTTAATCCTTCAACTTATCTAAAAATAAATTTTGTAAAACCAAACTGCGTTTTTGTTTCTTCACCTGTATGCATCTACTCAGAAAATGTAAGACAATTTTGGGACACAAAAGTAAATACAACATTTTATGACAGCAGAACCTTGGTCCCAGTTCCAAGCACAGCCCAGATTATTTGGTTCTAGGAAAAATTGATGTGACATTTTTGAGTTTGTATTTAATATTGTGTAGCACATTGTTCAAATGAACAAAAGTGACTTTTGACAATTTATTATTCAAAGGTATGATAAATCCATGTTGTTGTTGTGTTGCAAATAAAGACAAGTACAACTTGTAAATGTCATAAGATTTATTATGAATCGTCATTGTTTCTGTAGTAATCTAGCATGTTTTTTTTTAAGTTTTATTACTATTATTTCAGTTAAACATGGTGGACAGTTAGATTTTAATGCAGCCCAAAACGTACAGGCGATATATAACTTAAACTTTCTCCATAGGGAAAATGCACAGTTTTTCATATATTTATATATAATATCAATGTAGAATGAGGTCTAACGGTCCCGCCAACATCATACAGTATGATACATGGTCCCAAGAAACGAAAGGGGGTTAACATTTAAACCAACAAAAACTAATGCAAAATCTACATGCACAACCAGGCATCAGTATAATCCTAAAACACATACACATGTGAATGCGTGCATATACCTCACATATATACATACATCCAAAAACGCATTTAAAAAATAAAACAAAACACACTAATTCCACAAAGGTTAGGCTGTTTTTGTTGTTTTTACTGAGTGTGTGAAGCACAGCTTGTCTCATTTTATCTTCACATCCCCAAAAGAACAGAAGTCAACATAAAACTGGTGAAAAGCATCAGATTTGGGAGATTACAGAAGGATGATGGTGTTAGGGGCAGAAATCACAGTGTTCAGGTTAAAAGCGACAGAATAAAGCAACAACAGGTACGTAACCATGAACAGTAAACAGTTGTGCATGTTAAACCAAGCAAGTGCCTTCAAAAAGCAACACATAGAATAACAGGGCAATTTTGACAGATAAACTGCTATTGGTAAAGGGGTTTAAATCTTGATAGTCAATGTTTGCAATGAACATCTTCTCGTTTGTTTACAAGCCAAATGCATATACACAAGCCACCTATTACACGACAATTTACACAACCACGCACCAACATAAAGAATGAGTGTGTAGCACATGTGCAGATACACATACCAGCACCGATCTACACTGGACCCGTGTGCACTGACAGCCAGAGTGAATGTCTTTAAAGATGTAGCTTGTAACGCCTGTTTTCATGTTCTGGTTCGTTTGCTGGCTATTTTTATAACGCTATTTAAGTCGATTTGTTAAGACTGTGTGTTTAGTGCCAGCAGATTCATGCGACGTCTGTGCTCACGAGTCTAACGCGTTAAATTCAGCAACGTTGCGACGCGTAGGCAGCAGGTGGCAGCAATGGGCTTGATTTTGGGACTTAGGCACTTACATTTTCTCCCAAGTACAAAGACACTTTGAGTAACCTGATCGATCTCGAGTCTGAATGTCTGAACTGTTTTTTATTCAGAAGCCCCTTTTAAACAGCACCTGTTAAAACATTGTTAAACACAGTAAATGTTTTCCTTGCATGCTTTGAGTATATTAAGCACTCTAGTTTGTGAATAGCATTGACGGTTTTTAGCCATTAAATGGAAAATGTGAGAAAATGTGTAGATGGCTTTTATATCTGAGAGAAGCAAATACAACAGAAAAAAACAGCGTGAAACAGAGAGGGAACGACGAGATTTGGGATGACTGATTTGTTTTCAGCACTGCAATCTCACATTTCTAAAAACGGACACCCCGCTGTCTTATAATTTAGTTAAGCAAGTGCACCACGCATATTCCATTGTAATCCCGCATTACAAAAGACACTTGTGCCTCTTTCACACACAGGAGGCTAGACGACGCTCCGATCCTGATGAAATCCCGCAACAGTAGAGAAATTCCAAATGGGATCTAGTCACTCTTCATCTGGCCTGTGTGTTTCATCTTCGGTCTCTGATGCAGGCTTTGTGAGCAGCTACAGAGAGCTCCTTTCATTCGACGCTGCAGTCTTCCTCGCCACCCTCTTGCTTCTTTCAGGCTAGCTTTAGCGTGCTGACTGGGAAGGGGGGTACCGTTACCATAGTCACTGGATTGAGAACCGTCTGGCCCACCAGCCCCGCGTGGTGATGAGCGACCACCGCTGTGGGCTTTCCCATTATGGTGCCCTGCTGGGCCCCGGCCGGTGTGCCGTTGACCTGGGCGTGACTGTGAGGGTGGTGCGCCAAAGTGTGTGTGATGTGACCCACTACCGCCGGCTGCGAGACGGCCACCGACTGCGGGTAAATGGCCGCAGGGAGGTGGGCCACTGGGTGCACAGTGATGTGTCCAATAGGCTGGCCGCTAGAGGGCGCAATATGCGCCAGGTGTTTAGGTCCAGCTGGGATGACGTGGTTCACTGCTTGGATGACGGAGGCATGGGATACAGACGCATGGGTGATGACCGTCGGCTGAGGAGGGGTGACCATGTGAGATGGGGGTGCGGGTGCGATCGCCTGAGGGGTCACCACAGTGGGCTGAGTGGGTGGAGCAGTGGGTGGTGGGGTGGGTTTGTGCTGGATGGAGATATGTGTGGAAAGGATGGTGGGCGGAGGCATGGCGGCACGGGGCTCAGGCAGCACCGGAGCAGGAGGTTTGGGTGCAGATGATGAAGGCGGGGGTGAGAGGGTGTCTTCCTCAACGTCTTGGTCAAAGTTGTCTTCACCCTCTGAAAAGAGTGAAAATACAGTAAAAAGATTTTTAAATGTTTGAAATTAATTAAACGGATCAAATAAGGAATTTCCTTATTTCCTTTTATTATATATAAATGTAGCACAATAACAATAACTTTTTTCCTAGACCTAAAATACTATTTATGTAGCATAAATTGAACTGCAACAATGCCCGTTTGATTTACACATAATTGACCCACCCAGTCACGATGAGGTCATAAGCAGGAAGTAGGACAGATACTATCATATCAGCCCTCTGTGAATCTGCTAAACTGGAATACAGGATACTAATAAAGAGTGGGGCAGTAGCAATACTATTGGACTGAAGCATTGTTATCCAAATTGCATGCAAAAAGGGCATTTACATACAGAAGATCAATAAGTTCCAGTAGCGGAAAACCAGACCAAACGGGTCAAAGAGGGTGAAAAAAATGATGTTAAAACTAAATTGACATGTTTTGGACACAAAACCCTGATTAACATTGTAAGTAAAAAAAACAAATAATTATTAACATTCCCATAAAAATACAAACTGATGTTTCGTACCCGATGCCGTTGATGTGGAGGCCTGGTCATCCTCAGGCTGGACCGTCTGTCTCAGTATCCTGTCGATCTCCATGACATCCATACACTGGCTCAGCTCGTTCTTCAGCTCGGCGAGTCTCTGCTGAGTGGCAATCTTCTCCCGCGCCAGCCGCTCCATCTCATGCTCGTATTCCTTCTCTTTTCTCTTCAACGTCTGCAAGATTCAGTGAATTACTGTCCGCTCAAACACAGTATTTTCTCTTCAACATTTACATCTTTACTCATAAATGCTCCATCTTTCCTCCATGACACACGTTTATTTCCTCAGTAGTCTCTTTATCTCTTTAGTCAATTATCCAATTGTAGTGGTAGACTGCTGATTTATTAGCTAGCCAGTATTTGGCACTTAGATTACTTACCAAAAAACTGTGTTCACATTTTGTTTTTTGTACAAACATTGACCAAATATTGTGGTAAATACATGAATAATTATCACCAATTAGCCACCCTGCCCTAAAGATTTACGTATCAGCTAGTGATAAAATCATTTTAAACCCAGAACTCAACAACCCCAACCCTCTTCTTTTATTCAGTTTATAAACAAAACCCAACCATCTTCTAGACAGTCTGACAGCACTGTCATTACATGTTAACTGAGGCAGACAAATGTATAAACTATGTCAACCAATCTGATTAGCCAATTAGCTGCAGATTATGGAAACTATGTTTACAGATAAATGAATAACTACTGCAGTTAAAGAGAGAAAAGGCCTTGGGCTGCTATTTTAGATTCAGATTTTCACACAACCTGCAATGCATTCTGGGATTGCTTTTTCTAACAAGTATACATTTTCAATTTAATGCTACATGTTAGAACAGCCCATATCTGTGACTGCTTACTAAGCTTATAAGAAATATATAGGGACTTCTAAAGACTGAAATAAAAGAGAACGTGCATAAAGAGAAATGAAACATAAGAGCAACAGTGTGGAGTCATGACGGAAAATAAAAAGGCAGGGATGTGGCAGTCATGCAGGCAAATGGCTCGCTGACCCACTTTTTGCATTAGTCAGCTGACTGTGGAACATCAGACCGGGCTAACGGGAACAAACTCTTCAGGCGATTACACCCTTAAAACAGAAGCAGGTATGCTGGTCCACGTTCACGCAAGAACACGCCGGAACGACCGCGAGAAGGATGTGACAGCAGACTTGCTCAGTGACAGCATGTTGAACATACGCGGTCATATGGAAACAAGTTTTTCACGGCACAAAGCAGTTTACACTCCCCACCCCATCTGTCAAAGGCCGGGGCATGTGACGCCTCAGACACACTCACATCAGCCAGTTTCGTCCGCCCCTCCCTCGCCTGTAATGTGCCAAAGCAACTGTGTGACAGCACGGGCATCTTGGCTCCATTCTGGGCCCAGAGGACTGTGGTGTACAGTACAGTAAAACAGGGCAGGGCAAATACTGAGGTAAAGATAGCAGTGAGACAGTGGGCATGCATGGAGATGTGTGTAACTGTGCAGCGATGGAGGGCGGTAATCGCGTGTGTCTGGATTATATAACCAAGCAATACAGTAAACATGAATGTGAATGATGCAGTCGGTTGAGAGGGCAGAGACAGAGAGAATCTGCCCTACTGAAGCCTGATCCAGGATTAGTCAGACTGGGCTGTCTGGCACTAAACCCCTTTTGCACAGCAGGTCAACGCTAAACTAATACATGGTGATACATGCACGCCAACGCCTCGCGTTTCCTGTGTGGAACAATGCAAAACAAGATGTTTTGTATACATGCACACAAATGTACCCAATACACAAATCCAAAAACTACATTTTTTTCTTTTCCCAACAATTTCAGTAGGTCTTAGCCTGTGCAAAGCTTGCTGCCACATTGCTGGGGTGATTTCAGGGTGTTGCTAGGGTGTTTTCAGGGTGTTGCTAGGGTGTTTTGGGTGGTTACTTACTGCCCCAGGCTTAAACAAAGTTTCAAGGATAATCAGGTCATTAAATAAAGAAAACACGTCAACACAAACGCAACTGGCTATTTAAGGTCAAATTGAATTCATAACACAATACAGATATGTGCTGCACAAATCAAGAATGCACTTATAGAGCATCTATGGACACAAAGAATGCACACTTGAAAAATACTGTGTACTACTCAACACACTCTGTCTGCCCTTAATACAAAAAACAACACATTATAAACAATATTGAAACTTTATACTGCTACACTACAGCTACTACATCCCAATCATAACAAAAGCTCACTGAAAAAAACTTTCTATGAGTACAAAACAAGTACTAGCTGACCTCAGGTCAGTTTTGATGGATATCATCTTTTATGTGTGAAGAAACTAAATAGACATCCCTACTGACTAGATATACAGATCCCACTGGATATCACCACGGCAACAGCTGGAACCCGCCATGGTCTCCTTGGCAACAGAGCAAGGAAGGAGCAGCGTGGTGATGAGAAGGTGTAATAGCGAGGCAGGGGATAATGTGATTGGCTCTCGTCGACCTCTGGTGTTTTACAGTCCAATGGCTCTCGCTCTCCCTCCCCCCATTCAATGCCTGTAAATCTCATATATTGTACATAGTCTATAAGTCTTTAGTCTGTATGTAGGCTATAAGTTTATATGAAGTAGTTTATATGTATGTAGTTTAAAGAAAAACAATGTGACATTGGGAGACTAATGTCTCTCTAACACTGCAGCTGAACGTCCTAAACCTAATGTAAGATTTTACAAACACAACCCCTGGTTTTAATATATCAGCCAGACCAATTTATTAGTTGATAATTAGTGTCCACTTGCTCAATTTTTGTGTCAGAATTTGCCACTGTGAACTGATACCCGATCATTACAGATCATAATGTGATCTTACAGTCATAATGTGCCCATGCTAAATATTACTTCATACTGGTGGGCACATCAAAACACAAGACCCATGTTTGGTTAAACCTACAAACAGCTTTTGACAAAATCTAGATCAGAACCCTCTCTGCTGTTTACTGACCACTCGCTCTGTTCAACACGGTCGCCTTGGTTACAACGTTTTGTTATAATGGTTTGGTTACAAGACTATGGCCAAAAAAGAGAAAAACAACACAAAGGGATACTGACATGAAGAATAATGTGTAACCTACATTACACAAGTGTGCCGGACTGCATGCATCACATCCATCAAACAATATTTGAAGGTGTTTTCTGTACTATTGTTTTACTGTGAGGGAGTCGGACTCTGGCGTACAAACAGAGAGAGAAAGACAGAGAGAGGATAGGATCTGCACTGAAGCTGACGTCACTGGGCTCGCGCAAGCCATGTGCTCATGTCTCACGTGGACGCAGGAGCAGGCAGAGAGCGGGAGAGGGAGGGGCAGGAGAGCAATCTTAAAGCGACAGTAGCGTGCAAAGAGGCGGCATATATTCTTTTATTGTGTTTAGCGTGACTTTATAATCACCACTATCATCTGTTTTACAGTATCTGAAATCATATGTTGATCTTGCAGTAAACAGAAGAATAAATGGGTCATTTTACTGCATAGGGAAAATGCATTTATATTATTTGTTGGGCAACATAGAGACAATTTAAATAATCATGGCTCTTTTCTGTTACAATGTATGCAATAGCATTGATGAACTTATAAAACGACTGAATGGAAACTTACGTGAACGTTTAACAGATTTTAACTGAAAGATACAACGCTGACCTACATTCAGTCATACACCAGCAAATCAAAATATATATAAGTACATACTGTAAATATACAAATGTTACTCAGTATTTAAGAGTCAACTTTAAATGCTTCGATAAGTCAAAACAACTTCTAAACCTGCAGTTTCTAAGCAACCTGAACTACTGAAGTTTTTAACATGTTGATCTTCAGGCAAAGTACAGATGAACAGATGAACAGACAAAGAACCAAATGGAAAAAAACAGGCAGACCTCTGGTAAGGAAAAAAACAAGAAAACATGGTAAGGAAAAGATATAATGACTCGGTGTCCGTACAGAGAGGAACAGAAGCCAGGCTGTTTTGGCAGATGAATATGAGAGAATTTTGCCAGCAGAGATGTGCAGAGGATGAGTGTGTGAGTGGGAGAGAGAGAGAGTGACAGTAAAAGAGAGAAAAGTGACAACAGATCCTGACTTCTGATCTATTCCCAAATCATTCTCCATAGCAACACACTAACAACTGATTTCTTATTGTCCTCAGTTTGTTGTAGCATTAAGGTTTTCTGTTCTGATTGACCTGCCATATATTTGACTTGTTGATCCCTTTCAAACATTAACTTTTACAACCATTGACACAGTTCACACCAGGTGTTTGACTTTTTGCATTGTGACATCATTTTCATGACAACTATGTAAAATTCTCATCAGGGACGCAACGTAACCGGGATCAGCCCGGATACAGAACTTTGATTATGGATTCAATAAGACCGATGAAACACAATACTTTGTTACTCGTGGTTGTTACTGTACAGAGCCAAAAGGATAACCATAAGCGTATATAAAAACATAAGTGTCATAAAATAGTGCATATGACTCAGGCATAATATTCTAAAGTCAGTGTGAGGAACACAATGAAACTGGTGTCACTCTGCATCCAGTGTATTCAAACAATACGACTCACAGTCCCATTTTTATGTATAATGTATAATATTATGTAGGTTCAGGACTGTGTATATTCAATGGAATAAGTAGGGGAAAGTATTTTTCTGCAATCTTCTCCAGGCTATGGAGAGAAAACTGTCACATCAGGAATATAAAACTGCAGAAAAAGGCTCCATAAAATGCTGTATGCAATAAACTGGGCGCATCTATGTGCATAAAGGTTAATGTTATTCAAAAGAGTTTTTAAACCAGCATAGACGCAGTACCACGAATAAAACTGATACATAAACATGAAAATAATGTCACAATAAAAATACAAAAAATGCTTTAGTAATTTCTCATGTGTGTATTCATTTTGGGAGGAAATATGACCAGAATCTGTTCTTGATAAGCTGCTATTGGATGAACCCAAAATCTTGGGTCATGGCGCACGCATGTGATTTACCTGGATGTAGCGGAGGGCGCTCCTCAGGACACTCAGATTAGAGGTTTTCTTCTCGTCCACATTAGGAACGTTCCTTTTGAGGGTCTCAAAACACTCTTTCAGATGCGCTCGTCTGTGGCCAGCAGAGAGATACGGATGCATTGATCATTTAGGAACATCTAACTGAGAGTTCAACTGGTCATGGCAAGTTTTAACAGATGTTTGGGTGAAGCTTTCTGATGATTGCAGTAACAGAAAATACGAGATGAAGTGGTCAACAGGCAATTTCCTGTAACATGATATTAGTTACTGCCGTTACACACTGACCAAAGGCAGCCAGGATAAAGAAACAGTATGCAAACTTTTTGCTACTAACCCAAGCAACCTTCAAAATCCTTAAACTGCCACCCTTCAAGCTGAACAAGACTTCAAGAACAGAGTTGTAAATATCTGGTTTCAGTTCATTTCGAAGAATAGACATAATGTTAACAGAAGTCCACGCACCTGTTCTTTTCCAGCTTGTTGTGAACTTCTCGAGTTCCAGCTCTACAACAAACATATTGACATTTTTAGGCCGCATATAAACTTGGATCAAACTTTCATTTAAAGGAACAGTGCGCACAAAAGTGAGTCATGAAGGTTTGAAAATGGCACATAGTGTTTACAGAATTTCCATTTTATGTCAGCTTTTCCTTTTAAACATTTTTTTAATTTTCTTTGATATTGGAACATCCAATTCTGTGCTTTTCAGCTACAAATGCACGCCGTTGCTTGAGGGACAACGTAATCTTTCATTTCAGGTCATGGCACAGGAAAACTGCAATTGTATAACAAAATAACCAACCCAGTTTCCACATGCATGTCATTCGGTTAAACTGTAATCTTTAAAAAATGTGCAATCTATAGGTTAATCTCGCCTGTTCTAAATGGCTTAAAAGATTTTGTTTGTATAAAGCCACAAACAAGACTCACCCTCCCGGTCTCCTTTTCCCGTCCAGGCTGCGCGCATCCTCCGCAGACGCCCCGTTAGGCCTGGGAGGCTGGCTTGCTTGTACCTGGACCAGCGTGGGCTGAGGTGGGGGTGGAGCTGGCTGGGGCAGCAGGGCGTGTTGTTGCGGTGGATGCTGAGTGGTGGTGGTGGTGATGATGGGGGTTGGATACGGCTGCAGCACTGCTTGCGTCTGTTGCTGCTTTGGACTGTTGTTAGACTGAGGCAAATTGCTGGCTTCCGCTTTTACATGCGGAACTAAATGACGATGCTGCGGCTGTTGTGGAGGGGAACCGGCCTCCTTGCCGTTGGGGCTGAGCAGAGGGGCTGCTGGTGGAGAGAGAGCAGCGGCCAGGGGCGTGACCACCGGCAGGGGGGAGGCGGTGTGAAGGGGGGCGGCAGCCTGAATGGCAGGGGCAGCAGAGACCACGGGGATGGGAATGACAGCAATGGGAACAGGTGGTGGGAGGGGAGGGGGCGGGACCACCGGAGGGTGGTGCTGGTGATGGCGGTGCGGCTCAAGCCGCATGTCTTCCACCCAGGTCACATGATTGACTTGGACCGGTTGGATCACTGGGGCCGAGGGCTTCTGCTCAACCTCATGACACACCAGGGCCTTCTCTCGCCGCTCCTCCTCCTCTGCACAACACAAAAATGAAAACAGATAGAAATTAATGTTCTGCACTTAAACAAACCTTGAAAGGTTGGACAATAAACACAATTTTTGATGAAGAATGATATTATACACATAGTATCGATATATTATTTTTGATAATATACACAGACTCTCATTAAAGCTATAATTCGTAATGTAGCTTAGCTTTAAATTTTCCTTTGCAAAGCAAGGGATCTGTACCAATTTACTAATGACTAAAGGCACTAATTAGTGCTTCTTACTGATGTCTAGGCTCTAAGAAGTTCTCTTGGTTTAAATTAATAATGAGATGTAGACGCTCTCCACACCACACTGTGCAAACTAACACAGAGAGTTCTGGAATCTGATACATCAAGTCCCTGCATAGGAATATTCATGCAGAACTTAAAAGGCACTGACGGAACCACAGTATTATATTTAGAGAATTAAAGCTGGTCTAAGGAGCGTGAATTCGTGACTGTTTAAATCAGGGTGGGGTGTGAGCTAAGTGTTCTGGATGGTCTGTCTCTTTAAGAGAGAACCCCAGTAAGAGACTTGTCTAGTCTCCGGCTTTAGAGGACTGACGTAACGCAGCAGCCCGCACGAGAAACCAAAAGCTGTTCTAGGGAATCTGAGGCTGGGCTGCAGCCTGAACTAGCCTCGCCATTTGACGGTTTCCCTGACTGACGGGTGAATCTATTGTTAAGCCTAGTCGATACATATTCAGCTGCATATGAGCTGCGACTTCAGAGCAATGTTTGAATTCTAATGCGAGGGGGGGTGGAAATTGGGCCACCGTTCAAACTCTCTTTGCACCAATAGGGTTGTTTGCACCGCAGTGATATTCCTGTGCTGAAATCGTGAACACGCCGTAGACAAAGGGGTGACCTGACGCAAGGCAGGACCTGCGAAATGCTTTTTCTTACAGTTGCAACAAAGACGTACAGGAATACTGTGGAAACAACTCATATAAATGAACAATATTCTCAGTGCATACTTAATCACTCTTGTTTCTCCATTATGTAACACTGGCTGGAAAAAATGAAACTGAAAACCGGTTATGCTGTTTCTTTCCACCCTTGACATAAACTACATCTTAAGCAGGTGAATATCACGTTAACAAGAAATGGCTTCACAAACACTTCAAAATAAAGACGCTTTTGACCTTGAAGTTAACCATGTTAATTGTGCAAACATTAAACAAACCAGCCTAACAACCAGACCTAAACAGCACAGAGTTACAATAACTCAGCTATAGAAGGGTACTGTATTATTGCTCTTCAGAAAAGAAGCATGCAAAGCTCTTGAGACAGCAGGAAACAGTTGAAATACTATGGTGGTCCACGGGACATTAAACTAGACAGTGAAGCTTTAAGACTGTGTGTCTCTGCCACAGTAATCAACACATGGAAAATGTGTAACTGGGACAAAGGAACCTTTGGAAGAAGTTCACTGACACGAAATACGCTTTACAACACACATTAGATCAGAACAACATAAGAATACCCATTTATTTAAACCTTTAAATAGGTATTTCAGTTTATTGTTTATAGACAAGCAAGCAAGCATGTATTGTCTAAATAAATATGGGCTTCGTGTAAAACATCAACACACAACAAAACCATGTACAAATAAATAACAATCGAATAAACAACAGCATCTGGACAGTTTAAAGTAAGTTAAAAGTGAAGGCATTGACTACTTAAAAATATTGTTTCTCTGATACGTTTTAAAACGTGGAAGACAATGTTAATTTTCTTCAACAAGAAACCATCTATATTACAGACAATTTCAAAGAAAATGTGTAAGTGGATTGTTTTGAAGGATAAGCACAAGGTCAAAGATTTTGTTAAGTTTGCACATTTATAGTCTGTCACGAGAAAGACCTTGCAGAGTTATTCAAACTGTGCCAACAAATGCTTGGATTTTTTATACCATCTACCCATCTGTATTCCAAGAACCTGAAACTGTTTGCAGAGAGTGAATTACTATCTCGATAAACCTTGCACGCACCAAATGTACATTATATAACGTCTGCATTGAGGGAGGGTGGCGTTGCCCTATTTTCTCCCCAGTTGTGACCTGCGCTAGTCGGGTGGGCTGTCTTCAATGAGAAAGAAGGGGGTGGGGGTGGGGGTCTGGCGCGCACGTGGTTGAAGGGGGCGGTCCTACAGCACGCGGTATTTGATGTGGGTGTGGTTTAACTGACACGTAGCCCGGAGAACGAAACACAAAGCCCTCGCGCAGTTTAAAGCGCTAAATACACCTTATCGATATCTGGGGCAAAATCTGTTAGTTGGCTTATTGCTTATATCCAACATGCAAAACGATTCTCATCAGCTCTACTTACGAGGAAGCGTAATGGGAAAAGTAGGCTGGCCTTAGAAGTCATGAGATAACCACTCGGCAATGTCATTATGTAAAAACCCCTTTGGTCTATTGCCACCGCCCAAAGGAAAATAAATACGCGATCACTTACTTTCACATTCTAGGTTTAGTGATGGTAACTGGTGGTAATAAAATGTTGGGATAATGTATACATTTGACACAAAAATAAGTAACTTGATGATAAACGACGCGCCGTATGCAAGTATCTCTCGGTGTACCCACCCACCGCAGCGATATTGAGTGAGAATAGTAGCACACTATACATAGCATGGATTTAACCCGGAAACCGAGTGAGTGAGATATGCCTTAGTCACGAAGCCTGCACCCCACAAAGAGTGGAAATCCGTGAAAATAAGCAAAGAGACAAAGAGCCTATATACATAATGCTCATATAAAGCGTAAACGACTTCCGAGTTAATATAACTGTGAATGGTTCGTGTGTATTCAGTAACCGGCATGGAAAAGGAAATTGCTGGGATAAGTCGAAAGCGATTTGCACGTATCTAATGTCCCCTGTGGATGTGTGCGATCATGCAGTCCCCCCGGCAGTTCGTCCCCTTTCCTTACCACGTGTAATCTGTTGTTGCTGGGCTTGCCACTCCAAATACCTGGCCGCTTCCAATAGAGTATCGATACTCATTTTAAACACCGATACAGAGCGTTTCCGGTACGAATATATGCAAACCCCGATACAGATGTGTCTGCTTGACTAGTCACAGTATAATCCACTGGCTTCCAAAGACAGTCATAGGACATCCAGAGCGCTCCCGAGCCCCATCAGAAACACATTACTTCACTGGCAACAAGATGGCGATTGGAGTAAGGGAAAACACAACAAGTCGAAAGGCATACCATTCAAGGGCCGCCCTCGTCCGTGCGACTCCTCCTTAATACTACCAGTGATTAAAAAGTAGGGCAGAGCACGCCGTGTGCCGGGAGAAAGGATCAGGAGTCGGGGTCGTGGAATATCTCACAAACAGGATCGAAATGTACATAAAAATATAGGAGTTTCAGAATAAAATGTATATGCTTTCTTTTACTCGTTTTGTCCGTTTGACAGAGCGTTATGAAGAGGAAACAGCGTAATCCCGTAACGAAATCCAGGGTCCGGGTTTTCACGGCAGCCCTACCCGCAGTAACATTAACGCATGATTAAAACATGTCAATGCGAGAGAACCAATGGGCGTGGAGAACAACAAGGCATGGTGTTGGTCCACATGGGCAGCCGCTAAAGGCTGAGCGCGGCTCATTTGCATGTCGTGCGCGTGAGCCTGACTCGCTGTCTAGGTTCCTGCCAATCACCCCGAAGTATTCCAGTAACCACGCCCACAATCGCGGTTTGGGGCTTTTTAGGACTGAATGTTTAGGGTAATATGTCATATATCACCAAGAGAGGAGAATAAGACGCAAACCTACGCTACAAAGAATGCAAACGCATTAATGTTTTTTGTATGTAGTAGTTATTGACACAATGTTATGCGATGTGCGTGTTTTGTTATTATAAGTTCTGGAGCAAAACGAGGGCGCGGTGAACAGACGCACGAGTGACGTGACCGTGTTTTGCACGCAGTCTCTGTTATTCTGGACGGATAAACAGGTTATTTGCTTTGCTATTACATGTCTAGATTATTTCGCAAACGAACAGCCCCGATTAAAGCACAGACGGCATGAGCTTTAGCTGGTTAGTGGTATGAGAGGAACATGCTTCTGACACCGAAACTTTATTCAGGTCTACGTAATATTATACAGTCCTGTAACATAAGTACGACATTTTCTTTACGTATTTACATTATTATTTGTGTAAAACTGAATTGATATAATATAAACATATATATTATTATTATTAATGTTAAAGTTGAGTGACGGAATCCCAACAGGAATGTACCATGCTGTCAGCAAACTGGGAAAGCACAGAAAACTACATTAGCTTTTCTAAAAATATAAAGCAATAACACTTGTATTTCTGCATTTTGTGTCGAATGAAACAATCTTTTAATAGCATTATAGTTTAGGCAGTGCTGGTATCTCTATGAATGTCTCTAATGTTGCATGGCAACAGGCTGTGATTGGCTGATTTGAAGGGATATCCTAGAAGACTATCAAACAGTCAGAGTGTTTCCGCCAATCAGCTCAGCGATTAGAAATGCGTAATAAATAGCAATGCCTGTACATACAACCACGCGCGCGTTCAGCCGACATGCCTTCATCGCTTTATCGTTTACATGGCAAACGCCACGATTTACAGCTGCTTTTTTGTAATTATAATTTTACATTTGTTGTCATGTTGTATATGTAACAAAGACAGTCTGCAGCCCCTTCCCACTCACCTAACAGGGTTCATTTAGAACAATAATTTAGACCACATTGTGATTTCTTGTCCCTGTTAAATATATGGCAATATATGGCCATGAAAAATACAAGATCATTAGACAGGGCTTATTAGTACAGAATTATGCTTTACTATTACTTAAAAGCGTCCAAGTCCTTGTATATTGTAATATAAGCACTCCCTCTTGTGGCGTAACAGCTAATAAGTTACAATAGAGCTCGTCGTTTTATGGTAAACCTCTCAGTGAGGCAAAAATGAACACAAGTGAACAAATGAAATATTTTCAGTTATTGTACCGCCAGAAATATCTAAAAATATTGTGAAAATAAGAATGATTTTGAACAATTGTTTAATGACACTCTTGAAAAAGAAACACTGTGTATTTATAAATGATCTTCTTATGTAACAAAATGCAAGAAAACCTGGCAAATAATGGAACGGTGGGACCAGAATTAAGAGAGAGGCTGAGTGTATTACAGCTATATCATAGATGGAGCCAATGACATGAAAATAACCTGATATAACGTACGTAATTTTTCAACACGTATATACATTAATAGAGGCCTTTGAATACTCTGACAATGTTGAGCACACCTCCAAACAATTTAGTTTTTTTATTTTATTACCATCATCATCACTATACTTGAATACCTTAAAATAATGTTAACCGTGCAAAACAATAGTAAAATAAGTATAATATTTTGATAATACAAACACCGGTAAGCTCAACGTTTAGCTACAAACAGATTTGTTTTTGTGGAAATTGTGTTCTGTATTCTCGGCTACTATCGTTTTATAGAATTACAGCACATTTCCTTTGAAATGTGCTAGAAAATACCAATGAACAAACCAACAATAAAAGCACAACGATGACATTATCATTGTGACCGTACTGCATCATTAACAGTTTCCATGGAAACTGTTGCTTTGTCTGTTGAAGTTTTTCAGCCATGGAATCATCAGATGTGCAGAAGGTCAAAACAAGGTCAATGTCACATTACGTCAAATTGAAGGATGACATTAAACAGCCCCACAGAAAACAAGCCCACAATAAAAACATCAACACAGGGAAGAATTATGCTGTATATTATTAGTTATTTGATTGTGGGTTTGAGATTTATGTCAATGATGCCTGACAAACACCCCCCCAAAAAAGCAGTTATATGTCATCAAACATGTGATCACAAAGGAGATGCGTAAAACATTTAACTTTTATAATAGAAATAACATTTAGCTAGTTAAATGTTTATGCCTGGAAGGAAAAAAAACACTAGTGGACTGATTTATATTTACAGATATTTTATTATTTTTTTAATTATGTTGCAAACAATGACATCAAGATATACTGATAGACAAATGTATTTATTTATGTGAGTGCACAAGTGCGTCAACAGTGAGACCACAAAAAGCAGAATGAAGTCCTTGATGCTGGGGATTCTCAGTACGGTAACAAGGCAGAGAAAGCGAACGGCTGGAGCACACACAGCCTTGACCACACACACACACACACACACACACACACACACACACACACACACACACACACACCCCTTTGGGATGGCAGTGGTTGGGCATACGTGACTCTACTGTTAAAAACAGTATGCTGCAGACCAGCAAGCACAACAAACTACTCATCACAGATATAGTTTTTAAAGTTGCAAATTGTTGCCCTAGAATGGCAGCCAGCAGAGAAATTCTTTAACACAACTCTTAATGGACTTGAACTCACTCCGTTAGTCGCTACGAAAAGGAGGCCCCCTTCTATAGATGTGCTTACGATCAACACGTAACAAAGCAGCCTATAGTTATTGCACATCAACCATGGAGGTACCGCCCTTTAACGCACAGCAATGATGAGACAAACTCAACAAGGTCCAGAAGAGCGAGTCCCTACTGTGTGTTTCGTTCCTCTGCAGAGCAATTCCCAAAATCGCCCTGATTTAAGACTGACTAGATAGCTAGCTTTGCACAAAGTAATGCAGCAGTACCACAGAGTACGCCAACAGGTCTTGGCAGGCAACGTCTCCAGAACTCTTCACAAATGTGCACGAGAGCAGACAGACAGCAGATGTGCAGACAAGCGGCAGAATAAAGCAGCAACGGCATCTCAATGACGTAGTGTGTGTTGCGTGATGAGGGGGTTAATGAAACCTACTGAAGCCCCGCTGGGGGTTCCGGGTTTGTGAATGTTGAAAAAAATATGGGTGAAAGCTTGAGAAATTTAAGTTTGTAGTTTGCTCTCTAAGTGCTGTCTGTGGTATTTGAGAGTGAATGCTCTGTGGTACTTTGTCCCTAAGGTAATATTTAGTATGCATTCCTGAAAGCAGTGACTATACATGTGTGATTTTGCTTTAGATTTGTAAGCAAAATGGCATTTCACTTGCCTTCTGTCAGTAAATAAAGTTTTTGTCAAGCCCTCGATGACCACAGTGTGACAACGGAGGGTTTCTGTACAAAAATAAAGTTAAAACAAAAAATAGAAACAAAATGTAAATTCTGTGCGAATCTGAATCTCCTCCAGGGACAAGTGCACTACTGATCTGACACTGTAACAGTGTGTATCTCGGGGTGTTTTCTGCCCTCCTTGTGCAGCGAGATGTCCTGGTGAAAATGTGCTTTAAAAGAAAACTGGACTAGTCAGATTGGCCGAAAACTCCAGCAGTCTGAGCTTCAAAAGATAAATCTAGTTTTAAATTGTAAAGTGACATGAGGAGAGTCTGGGTGGTCAATGAATGACAAACGATCAAAAGTCCTCAAGAATATCCAATTGCTTTTATGTACAATTTTACCAAAGCGATGAAAGTTAAACCTTCCAGTATGGGGGCAAATTACACATACAGCCCCCATTTTTGAACATGCTGTAAAGCAGTTGTGTATTGCAGACTGTGACGAAAACAACTTAACAGATAGTTTTGAGTGCCCGGTTTTCTGAATTTCCCAAACAGCATCATTCTGCCTTCTGTTCCTAAACGTTTGAGGCTAGAGCACCACCTGTGCCCAATTCCTATGATACTTTTAAATGAGAAGCAAAATTTACAGTATACAAGTTTTGGATTCACCATGCAAGAATACTTGTTTTACTTATTTCTTTTTTCTCCTTGTAAGTGTCTTGTGTAACATTTAATAAGCTCAGACTACATCCAGAGTAATTTACATAAAAGGACAATAGTTATTATAAGAGAGCTGGATGAGATGGTAACCATAGTAATGACTGCATCCTGAATAGCAGGTGTGGGAGTGGCCAAAGTGACGGCGTGGGAAAGGGGCGGATCTTGGGGCCATCAGCGGCATTCCCACACTTTGACCGTTTGATCTACACTTCCTGTCACCACGTAAGGAGAAGTCTTGTGGAAATCTGTGAAGGAACATCGAAGAACATTGGAAGACATGTTGGAACACAATAATACATCATCAAAAAACATGACTTCCATCCATCCATCTCTGAAACTACCATCTACTTGCTGGGAGTCACTATGAAGTTTCAACCAACACTTTGAGATCATTATTAGAAAGAATGACTCATGCACAGTCATGCAGAATCTCTAGGCTCAAATGATGCCTCACCCAGAGAGGTAACAAAGTGTTCGTGGGCACTCAGGGTCTTCATGCAGCGCTTGTTCTTATAGTCCCAGATGCGAAGGGTTTTATCATCAGCACAGCTCACTATAAACCTCCCGCCTGGATGGAACAGCATCCCACGCACCCAGTTATCATGACCAACCTGAGAGAGGGCAGAGGAACAACAGATGGAAAATACAGCTGAATAGATTGGTAAATATAGTTCAGATTACACATAGCTGTTGGCTGCTAGTTTTGGCTATGCACAGCCTTATAAGTGCCGAGGACCGACTGCACTAACAAAAGCATCCACTAGGAGGCATGGCAATGTGGTTGTAGATATGGACACAACATATACAATGAAGCAAACTGTATTGTAGCTCTACTCACCAGTGTCATAAGGCACATGCCTGTACTGATGTCCCACATTTTGATGGTCTTGTCTCTAGATCCAGATAGCAAGAATGGACCAGGTTTCCCACTCTTTTTGTTCTGCACAGAGTTAAATTTGGATAGAATTTAATCTGAAAGTTTATAAGCCTCATGACCACTTATGCAACATATGTAATGCAAGTTGCATCGCAAGTGTAATTCACACACAATCTCTCTCTCTCTCTTACCTCAGAGCCAGTGGCCTCAGATATGGTGGGGTATGCACTCTCGGGGGCCCAGGAGATGCACTCCACCACATGCTCGTGCTCCCGTAGCTCCGCCTTGCACTCCTTGGAGGCCACCACCCACACACGCACCGTCTGGTCATTGGAGCAGCTGGCCAATAGCGTGCCGTCCTGATTGGGCCGGACCATACGCACCCACTCCCTGTGACCGGTGAATGTCTTCACGCAGTAACTGAAGACAGAATAAGAATTCATTTACATACCCACATATTTGTATTGTTTGGAAGAAGACATGTGATTCATTGAAAAGCAGTTGTATCCTTCTGATGTACTTTGTTAGCCCACAATCAGCCCACTATACGGACTCCAACAATGAGCCTCAGTTTCACTTACCCAGTGGCCACCTCCCACATTTTTATGGTCTTATCCCTGGAAGCAGACACTATGTGATCACCGTTGGGCATGATGGCAACTGATGACACGTTGTGATCATGTCCTGAGAATGAGGAGAAACTTAGTAAGCAAAGACAATCCAAGTGACACGACCAGTCAAATGTTTGACTATGTACATATGTAGATACTATTTGCATAGATTACAGCGCTGCACACTGTGGGCATTGTCGTAAGCCTCTGTATCATGTCAAGGCTTTAAAGGCATCACTAAAGTAGGCAAGTTTTACAGCCACTTGTTGACTATTTTCCTTTAACATTCAATAAACGATCAATAAACAAATATGCAAAACTTTATATTTGAGAGAAAAATAAAGCTGTCGGCTTTGTTAATCGAGAGAGAGAGAGAGAGAGAGAGAGAGAGAGAGAGAGAGAAAGAGAGACAGGATTCTGAGTTACACTAATAAAGCTCTCAATAAGCTCTAATAAAGAGATAAAGGTGGCTGTGGTACATGTTGAGTCAAAGCCATTCAAGAAGCTTGTACAGTAATATAACAGTAATTATTTGGTGACCAATAGTGGCAAAGTGTACCATGCATGGTCCTGATGCACTCAAAACCCTGGAAGTCCCAGAGTTTGATGGACATATCTGCAGAGCATGATGCCAGCAGCTTTCCAGTCTGGTCAAAAGAGATGTCCTGCACCGAGTCAGTGTGACCCTTCAGTGTCCGCTCAAAGTCTCCAGCCTCATAATCCCACACCTGCATGATGTCACAACAGGACAGAATTACAGTCAGATGTTTATATTCTGGATATATTTAGCCTTTAGAAATACGTGTTGTCTAGTTATGTAATCCATTACTAGACACTATAATTATCTGTTCTAAATAATCAACAACAAAATGACAGAAGCAAAACACTCATGAAGGGAGTCAAAAACAATCAGGATAAAAACTATGGCACCTAGAAAGGTGTTTAAGGTGTAATGCAAAAGGTCTATAGCACAGACCTATACAGTGTGACCAATGAACAGATCAGTTGATGTTTCTTTGTAATTAGTAATGACAGACAAACACACTCAGATGTGCATAAAGACAGATGCAGGCAGAGAGGGCTTGTCACAGCACTGCAGATCTGCTCACTGTGCTGTTGCCCTGGGAAACCAGAGCATCATCATTTCTCCATGGAGATGCGTGACTCAGCAGAAAGAAATGAGTACAGATAGATGTAAAAACTGATGCGTTTCATGCTTGATCCGTGTGGCACTCCTACATTTGTATCTGATTTTCACTCAACACTCCAAAAACACTTAACACACCTTTATAGTGGCGTCCTCTGAGGCAGACACCATGAGGCTGAACACAGGGTGGAAGATGACGCGTGTGACAGGGCTTCTGTGCCCGCTGAGGGCGTACTTTTCAGGCGGGCGTGGGATCCATTCTTTGGGGTCTCTCTTCTGCCCCACGGGGCCTCCTGAAGTGATTTCCTCCTTGGCTTCATTTAGCTTCGACTCCAACTCCATCACCTAACAACATACGGAAAACACTGGGATTAGACACTGCAATATGTAAAAACACTAAACAAACACTAAACAAAAAACACTGACCTTTTTTTGCAATCTGATAACTGAGGTCCATTTCTTTTCCAAAAGGCCTGCGTACTTCTTATCCAACTCCTCGTTCTGAAAACATCACAAGTATGACAGTGCTGCTAACCACAACATCTAAGGGCCCTAAACATGGTCCAAAAATAACACCCATCAAGTGCTAAATGCGAGTGACAGTAACTCCCGCCAACTGGCTGGTAGCTAATTTACAAACTGCAACATTATCAAATTGTAATGATGATACTTTGACCTTAAGCTTATGTAAATTTAATGCCACATTCAAATGTGAAGCATGCAACGTTTTACAGAACAATAGCATTAAACTTGGAGGCAATGACTTAAACATTTAGGTTAGTCATTCATGATTTTGGTTCTACATTAAACTTGCATCGTATCCCACAAAAACGTAATGTAATTACCATATCCAACTCTGCTTCCTTCTTAAAAACAGAATATGCCTCTTCATAGCCATTAGAGCGCAAATAATCTGCTATTGCTCGATTTCTGGAAGATAGAGAGATAATGTAATTAGACAGAGATCATGCTGCAAAGCTATAATAAATGTTCTGAGACCTCCTCTATTCAAACTACTATCATGTTGCCCAGTGCAGTGCGATCACCCAAATCCTCTCTAATGTGATGTATGTGCTGTAAGTGATCAAGGAACCTGATCACATTAGTAGTGGGGCAGAGAAAAAGTCAATATGTAGTAGGTCACATAACTGTACAGTAGATCCAAGCAAATCCTGGTTGGGACTCACTGTGTGTACACACTGCAAAGTGTTGGACGTGACATTGAAATGTGAAAAGTAAGTAAATGTTTGTTAAGAGAAACAAAGTGTCATTTATGTTCTTTTCGCTGTTGTTTTCACAACACACTACAACAAGTTATGCAGAAATTTGGTTGTCACTACCCAAATTGTTCTGGTCACTCACACACAAACTGTGTTTGCAGAATAGGATTCGGTGCTTAGAGGACTGTTGCATATTACCAACATATCATTACCAAAACATTCTTATAAACTTTCATACAAGATGTTTTGGTGATGCAATACTTGTGTCTGCAAGAAGGTACACTAAATGTACTTTAACTATATCATAATAATGACAAGACTTCTGAAAAATAACAAAAGATTTCATCCCTTAATGTAAGTTAAGACTGATAAAAACACCAGCGAAATAAACAAACCAAACACAGTGCACTGGTTGCCATGGACACCTGCCACAGAGGATGGAAAAGGTCTCACATGACACAGCAGGAAACAGCAAAATGGAGGACAGAGCATTTTCAATCCATCTCTCGGTACACACGATAGGTTTATTTTTAAGTACATCTTACAGACTTACAGGCTTTCAGGGAACAGGCATAATATTCATATCTTCTGAAATTTAACCCACACAGGAACCTACAATGTCACCTAAAGTTGGAGTTAGACAGATCTCATTATATACGAGAAATTTTCCCCGAGCCCGACAAACACTGGTTCTCCCCACTCCTGAGTTTCATTATGTAAAAGAGTCCTGCACCTCTACAGATGATAGTGAATATTTCATAAGCCAGCCAATGGGCTAAATTTAGGTAGTGCTGCGAGAACCATTGAGACTAGCTTTAGAAACAGGAAACTGAATGGAACTTTAACAGCCCAGTTACTGGACTGGACACGAATGTTTTCAGCATGCGTCTTTACCCCAATTAAAAGTACATAGTTAACCACAGACATACATATAAAACCCTAGCAACCATGTCTGAGTGGCCATAGTAACACCATCTTAACCAACCAATAAGTTTAAGACGGGACTACCTGTTCATCTGAATAAAGTGTTTGGGGAACCAAACTAAGCATGAAGAGTAAAGGTTTGTCAGTTAAAGATCCATTCATTTTCCCAACTACTTATTGTCTACTTGATTCTAGTCTATTCTAGTCTAGAGTTTTGTAATTATTAAATTGCTGCATTTTAATGACTGGTCTTTTTGTCAAGTCTTTGATGTTTAAAATGCGATTATGGGGCATTATTAAATACAATTACCCTGTCACATTATGTCTGAACTCTGCACAAACAGTGTTTTATTCACACAAATTCTTTAAAATCCTCGGCCTAAATCTAAATATGGGAAAATCCACAGGTTTTCTAGTGTACCCAAGATTACCCAGTGACCCCTGGTGCTACCTGAAACATGAAAAATTCACAAGGATGGTCAGGCAATTATAAACCCATCCCCCCAGTCACAATGCTATATAAAATATTAACGCTAACTAGCTGTCCCAGGCAGCTCCCAGAGACACAAGCAGCCATACTGTTCACTACACATTTCCACAGTGGACTGAAGCGTTGCATTTATGTGATTACTGTCCACATCTGCATGTTCTGAGTGCTTGTTTGTGTGGATGAAGGAGTGGACTCACAGTTCGTCTCGTTGCCTCTGTGACAGCACCATTTTGGCAGGCGGGTGGGTGGGGCCGCTATCTCTGCCCCAAGTAGGGAGCTGGCAAACAGTCCGGATTAGCTGCTTAGCAGGATGGACGTTCGGACAAGATGTACAATCTCACGCTTGCAGGCAAACCCGCGTCGCCTGTGACCTGGAGACTTCCTCCGCAGTAATACTAGATCCACGATGCGCTAGAAGGATCAACAGCGAGATTCACTTGCCATCTAGAGAAAAGGTGAACAACAGAGCTAATCAGAAAAAAAAACAGTTTGTACAAGAACAGCGATAACTCTGACCTTGACCTGACTGAATTCCACAATGGCCCCAGTTGCTTAGCCAGGCAATAAACATGATGAAATATCGAACAATAACTCATCCGCTATTTTCGCTCACTCACCAACTTACAATGGGCTGCTAATCAATTGATTTGTGTAGTTGCTATTCAGCTCAGGCAAGTTTATAAGAAAACACTGCTTCAATCGCAAAACCATCCACTGTAACATACGGCCCCTCGATTAAAAAAAACTGTAAGTGGGGAGACAACAGTGATGTAAATCTCCTAGCTATTTCTGACGGTGGTCCAACACAACAGTCGTCCAGACGATTGAAACGGGGGGGCTGAGACAAGACTCCATAATCCTTTGACAGCTTGAATATATCCCCTCTAATCTGTGTGGTGCAAACAGAAATAGCTTGTTGCAGGTAAAAAAATCTAATCTAGCCTTCAGTGAACAAACAAGCAATCCTGCCATATGGTAATGGATTTAGGAAGGGATCTCAAAAATTGTTTAACGCAATTTCATTCCAGCAAGTTTATGCCAAGGCCATAATTCACAGCAAAAGTTGGACTGTATGACAAGGACATTAAATTTCTCATGACTCTGCTAACACTGAAAACCACATATGAGGTCACACAACACTGTAATTATAGGCATGACAAAGCAAAGTTTAATGAATCTTTTTCAATCACTTCTTGGGAACAGCAACATAAATCTTCTTAAAATCATACATTTAGACACAACCTCATTCATTTAAACATTTCAAAAAGAAGAAGCTGTTTTATACCTCAGTGGTGTATGACATCATCCTTCTGCAGCCGAAAGGGTTTATGGCTGATCCCATTAACAGAACAGCACAGTTTAACTTCATTAGTCAAGACAAGACAATGGTTCTTACAGCTCCACAGGTACAGCATGAGACATGGGGCATGTCGGGGAATCGCTGGTTGCATCAGCCAAGAAGAGAAATATTATCTAAACATGTTCTACTGCTATTTTTATAATAATATCCAGTTCATTTGTATAGGCAATTACTTCCCATTTAAAATGTTACTCACTGTTACGGTTACAAATTAAGAACCAAACTGCACAAATAATTTACTTTAACTTCCCTGTTGTGCATAAAGAGTCAGAGTGAATAAAGCCCACCTCTGTTAGTGAAAATAAAGAAAATAAAGAACATGGTTTTATTTATTATTTCTAAACTACCTCTCAACAGGTAAATGTAAAAGTCTATAGGGTTATAGTCACACAGAGAGGATGTTGAGTGGATTTATTAAGACTATATGACCCAAAACATGCGGCTGCTAACGGGATCCAATAATCGCTCAGCTTGCATGGAGAAGCGGATTTGGTGAGGCAGTGTCTAGACATGATCAGTGACCATTTAATGCTTTCAGCTCCACTGTAATATTAATGATTTATTAAACAGCCACTGAAGCATCTATTTGACGATTGAGATCAGATTCAGAACAGTTAAAGCATTAAGGTAAAGATGACAAACGCCAAGTAATTCGCTCCACATTGTTCTTAAAGAGGAGATAGCAAAGCCTTTATCTCTAAGAACCCTTTGCATCGCAACGGTTGTTCAGAGATACCAAGTGTAGCAGTACATAATAGATGATGTGTGTGTGGGTCCTAATGAGAAAAATGTAACTTGTCACAGTTCACTTTCACTTGAAAGTATCATCAAAAAAGTAACTGACAGCCTCTTATTTATGTGGGAATGTTCTGCTGAGCTTTCTATGGTGTCATGCA
>JBAJNP010002722.1:11975-45415 GCA_036877545.1 Yasuhikotakia modesta
AAAAAATTAGCATATCATGAAAAGGTTCTCTAAACGAGCTATTAACCTGATCATATGAATCAACTAATTAACTCTAAACACCTGCAAAAGATTCCTGAGGCTTATATGAAAGTCTAATGTTTATCAGTACATTACAGAAAATAATGAACTTTATCACAGTATGCTAATTTTTTTAGAAGGACCTGTACAGTGCAGCCCACTGGGTCTTGCTGGTGCTCTGTGCACCATGAAGTGAAAAGCTTCCACTTCAGGGCATAAAGTTTCCTCGTAGAGGGAGCTCTGGATTGTAAAATGGTCTCCACAACCTCGGTTGAGAGACCAGAAGCCAAGAATTGTGTCCCCTCAGGAGCCACACCCACAGCTTCCCGTAGCTCTGGGCGGGGGTGTAAGATGGCACCCTCCACCTGGGAAAGGTCTCTCCTGATGGGAATCTCCCATGGAGACCCGTCTAATAGATCTATCACATCTGAGAACCATATTCAAGTGGACCAAAACGGGGCCATCAGGAGCACGGTTACTTTATCTAGGTGTATCTTTTCCAGAACTCCCGGGAGCAGAGCTATCAGGGGGAAGGCATACAGACGTAGCCAAAGCATCCAGCCCCAGGTGAGCTTCCCCCCCCATCAGGTAGTAAGTCTATAGCCTCCTTCATTAAGAGAGTCTGTACTTCTTCCTGCATGACTAGAGCCTGAGTGGAGCCCACCAAAGTGGGCTGAACACTGCCAAAAGCAGGCGGTTTTTGAGTGAACTGGATTTTGTTCCCTAGTTCTATAGTATTCAGGACCCATTGTGACACATGAGGCAGTACTTTCCAGGCTGCCAAATAGTCTTTTAGGGTACCAGTCTCTCAAAACTGGCCTCTAGTAAGTTTTGAACATGATCTGAGCCCTGTTAAGATATTTCTGCAGGGAGAACTCGATCTGATTTGTCTAACAAAAGTGGTCTCTCCACCATGTCTGCTGATTTTGGCAAACACTGGGGGGAGCCGATATTTGAGGCTGCTGCACCCTGAAACACCAGAGGTGACAGGGTTAACAGAAGAGGAGCGAGTCCTTTTTAATATTAAAACAGTCCTCAGACCTGTTTAGTCTTATTAGGTTTTGAGGCAGAGCCTCGCAAGACCTGCACCCTTAAAGGGGGAAAACGGGTCACAATGCTCCGTTTCTGTGTCTGCCTGTATGAGGAGCTAGTACATGGCTGCTGTTTCCACCTAACAGCATCTAGAGAAAGTGAGCGGCGAGGGGGTACCGCTGCAGTATGCCTCAGCTCGCTCACGCCCTCGGGTGTGAGGCCCTCGCCCCCATCTAGCTCTTTAAGCAGGTCTGCCTGATATGCCTGAAGCACTGCCATAGTATTTTTTTTGAAGAGGCACCTGCTAGACCTGCTGCCATGTACCCCCTGCCTACTAAGTCAGAAGTTGTTATAAGGGCTTTAGAAGGCAGGGATGGAGCCTTTAATGACGATGCCTCATTGGGGGATAGGTAGCTAGCTACAGCCTGCTCCTTATAGGGCATCGCCTTATAGCCATGCTCAGCCAGCCCTGCCACATTAACATAGATGTTGGAAGCAGGGCTATATATGCAGGTTGAAAATGGCTTTCTCCAAGACTTAGATATCATTATGGATATCTTTAATTATGGATAATCTTAATTATGGATATCTTTAAAAAGGGGAGGCTCCTAAGTGGAGGTGCAGACTGGTCACATAAAAGCGTTTATTTAACAGACTTTTATGTGCATCAGCCTGCTGCTCGGCGGGCCAACTAATGTCAAGTTTGCTTTTTTGGACATGCAATTTTAGGTGCACAGTTTTAATTTGATCTTTAAGTGGAGAATTTATATCCTGCAGTCTTTTAATTTAAGTTGTCTGACAGTGTTATTTATTTTGAAGATCAAATGCTGTTCATGGTAATTGTTGGATTTAAAGTTATAAATTATTATTCTAAAACTACTTGAAACTGCATTTAGTTATTTAATTTATGTATTTTTAACCAAATCTTGGAAAAAAAATAGGATCTTGGGCTTTGGTTGTTTGTTTACTGTGAATGTTTGTCTGCTGATAAGAACCACATGTGCCAACAGCAGATGAATTGTCTTATGGTGTCTTTCACCAATTCATTGAAATTGTATTTGATACTGTTTGATAAATACAGTCAGCAATGCTTAAAATGTTACAAAATATTGAGACTAGGTGACTAGCAAAATAGATATCGGACTAGGACTACTACAGACTGTCTTTTTGCAGTAGTTTTGTTGAGAATATAAAATTAAGCAATGTTGTGTTTTGCAGTCATTCTGTTTTAATATGCCTTTTTTAGGCTTTCATGATTTATTGAAGATTGTGTTTTTAGATTCAATTTATGATACTTTGTTTTGCCAGTAGTTGACAGCTGCATTGCTGCACTTCATAACAATGAGATTTTTGTTGTTTTTTTAGTCTCTTATACATCTTGAACATGTTTGGTTGGTTGACATTAGCTTAGCTCAATCTGGCCAACCATGATTTAAGAAACTCATTATCAAGATAGAAATGGCACAAGCAAAAGTGTGTGTTGGCACAATGCTTTGACATGCTTTGCTTTAATCATAATGAACATTGCCTGAATATTATTAATTATGTTGGTTCTTATAGATTTGCAAATTAACCCAGCCATCTGTGCACCTACCTGGTATTTTGCTTTCTATCTTTAACTACCAGCCATTGTGCTTCCTGCAAATGTTAAATAATCTACTAATCAGTTTTTTTTATAATGTATGTGCAGACACTTTTAATTACTAAAACAGATTTACAACAGATGGTAATCAAGACAAAATTGTTGAGAAAGGGTAAGTGTACATGTTGGTCATCTAGTACACCTAGAATACTTACATGTTTAGAGAGTCACTTAGATTAACTCCAAGCATAACTTAAAGAAAAATAGATAATTCTAAACATAGTGCCATCATTTAAATAACTTCATTATATTGAAATTGTTTTAAACTGATTTAAACTGCTTAATGGAATGTTAGCAGGAAAGAAAGCAATACAACACATATGAATGTTTTCAGTCTGCTGCATTACCTAATACCGTTTGTAAAAGGCTAACATATTTTTGATAGACTTTTAGTATTTTGTTGGGGTCTAACAGTTAAAATGTTAATTGTTTTACAGTATTACCAGGAGCTCTAACATTAATGCCTACTTCCCTAAATTATACTATTACGTGTAGGTATTGATCAGAAAACACAAGAGTGTTTGTCCATGTAGCCAAATCATTGACTCTGAACTCTCAAGAAGAGTTAATGCACACAACTGTACAGCACTGACGTGCACTAGCCTACTAAAACGCAGACTGGCATCTCCATGGAAAGTAGATATGATATGATTAGATATAATAGATATGATTCTCAAGCCAACAATCCAATATTTCCCAAACGTTTGCTGCAATGTGATTTTGATTTGATTAAACTCATGACTCATTGATATGAAATTATATTATGCACCTATTTTTCTGGGCAGCTACATGTGCTATATCGTCCTGAAGTTTGTACAATTTGAGGATACGTCATTCAACATAAATACTTATGAATACGGTTGGAATGGGAGTGTCAAAATTAGTGCAGTAAAGTAATATTTCTTAGGGTGTAATCACTTTCTGTGTATGCATCTAAATGTGTGCTAGTTTTGTGTATTTGGATCTTTAACTCATATTGTCAAAAATAAAACAATATTGCAGGCACTCCAACCTGTGCCTGTTCATTTATTTCCTGTTCCTGACTGACTGACTGACAGACAGACAGACATCTGGATCTTTTCATAAAGCCATCAGGTTTTCTCTGACTTCTAGATGATCCAAATACGTGTACAGATACAGGTATAAGCATACAGACATTTGAAAATACAGAAAACCGTACAATTAAGATTTTTATTGTAATCTGGAATCTAAACACTGCATGTATTCATTTATTTAAACAGCTAGATCACAGCCATCAGTCTGTGAATTTTAAATCCCCACCTCATCAACAGGCAATGCGCTAATGCATAGACAAAATCAATTTCTGCCAAGTCAGGCTGATACAATAAACAAACCTCTCCCCCCTCCACCCTGTACACACACTTGCATATAGTGAATGACAAAGAGGGAGATGTGTCACAAAGTCAACAGCTTTCACAGCAAGTTGGCTGACAAATAGCTTGTGGTTCCACACACACACGTTAGTGCTGACTTTGATTAACTTCTTGCAACTAACTTTGTCCTTGTATTTATTTGCAACATTTTAAGCTTTCATTGTGTTTTTTACAAGGCCAGAGGGGGTGTTTGAGATAACGTTTGATAGGACGTCACTCTGGGAACAACAGTAAGCGTTGATTTCAAAGCTCCAATTCTCCAGTTTTGCTAGAAATAGTCAGAAGAAAACAAAACATTTCTTAAAAGAACAGTTTTCCCAAAATGTCTTGGAAATGTCTTTCCAAACTTTTGTTTTTTCTGTAGAACTAAAATAGTAATTTAAAATTAGAATAAGAATCCGAGTGTGCCAAGTGTGCTTAATAATGCAGTTAGAGGTAAGGTCAATTTTCTTCGAAATTCTTTCCTGAAGATACTTATAAAAGTTGTCCACTTGTCTTGTGTGCTATTTTATTTGTGTTCTGAAGACTGGCTAGCCTTGCGTGTCAAAAAACAGACTTCAGTCATTTGTGCAGAATACAGAATGTCATGAAGTTAAGTAAATTAATTGAGTTGTCTATTTGATTTTGGGTGATCTGTTCCTTTAAGAAAATCACCTTCTGATTCAAACAGAAGATGATTCAAACTAATTCATCATTCTATCATCATTCTAATTCATTTGCTAAGTTAGCTAACTGATTACATTCTAGAATAGATTCTATTGCGTGTGTGAAACCCCAGTAAAACGTAAAACTGTCATTTTCAGCTTGGAGTGGAATGTGGTGTGTCATTTACCCCCTTTATTACCAAGCACTCAGCTTGTTCTGTCAAAACATACAAGGTTCAGAATCTTAAATGCACCTGAAAATTAATCAAACATAAATATATCATGCTCATTAATCACTCTGTCTCTCCTGTCCAAATCTTCTTCTGACAAAACTACTTATCTCCTTAACAGGAGTTTCCACAGTGGGATTTGCTTGTATAATTCTTCAGAAGGAGCAAAAAGGAGCCCTAATGAGGCAAGGTGGTGGGGCAGCGGTGCACTGAAAGCTCCACAAACAGCTCTAAGTAAGGATGGTGGAGTGTGATGATAGTGGTGTGCACCAAGCAGGGCTTCTAGTATCAGTTCACTGTGCTTGAAGAGACATTTAAATGAGGTGGTACTGGAGGATTCAAGAGGAGGGTTTTATGGGTATAATGATGGGAGGTGGTTCAGGTTAGCTGGTGCACGCTGTCATTAAAACTGATGTGGTTTAGTTAATAATAAGCACCTGGACCATTTTCAGACATGCACTACATGTACTTATTACATTATAGTACATTTTTTAACATTGAAAATTGTTTAATAAGGTCTGCTGAAATTGGACCTGCATGAATTGGAAATTGGAGTGCATGCATTGGACATGTTGTGGCAATGGCCCTGCTCATTTTTGCAAGTATTCATTGTAATTTATTTAAAGCAGTTCTTTATTAAACTATATTGTAATAAAGTCTTGTGCCTTTTAGTTTTAGTTTAGGTTAACTTTTTAAGCATGTTCTTTTGACTGGGAATGTGCCTTCCCCTAATAGCACCTAGAACTAGATAATAGACTAGATAATTTATTGGCTATAAAAAGTGTCCCTTTTGATTTTGTCACAACGCCGGTCTCCGTGGCTCCCTCTGATCACCAGCGGCGCGAACCATCTCCTGAATACTGAGCACTCCATCTCCCAGAATTCCCCGCTCCGGCACTCCCTTCCGTTTCCGCCCCGGTCGGCCATCTTGTCACGAACTCCCGAACTATAAATCGCCGCCATTTTGCCTGCTTCCTCGCGAAGTTTTGCCTCTGCTATGCATACAATTCCAAGCGTTTTTCTGTACGGCTTGCCTTTTGTTGTCGACCCTGGACTGTCTATCTCGTGTGATCGTTTGCTAGTTGCCCCAACCCTATTGCTTCGTTTTCCTGGATTGCCCCTGTTGGATTGCTGCCTGCCCTCGACCCCCTTTGCCTGGACTCTGACTTCCCCTTTCGGATTACCCCTTACACACGAGTTTGCCGTCGTCGACCAAGCCTGCCTGACTACCCGTTGTAACCAACTGGCGCTGATGGATCAACAGTCCCCAGATCCCGTCACAGATTTAAGATTAATGCTAAATTATTATTTTTGTTTCTAATCTCTCTCTCTCTCTCTCTCTCTCTCTCTCTCTCTCTCTCTTTCTCGTCTGCACATGTCTGCTTGGCTTCAACACTTTTAATATGACAGTGACCACTGCCAGATAACAGGCCACAGTCTAAACTCTAGAAATGTGAAAAACAAATAAGTACAGCAAATATTGACATGGCATTGAGATATTGAGCTATACTAGACATATTTATAGCTACAAACTATATCTGCAATGTGGAGAGAAGAATATGAGCACACTATTTAAGCTAACTATGATCCCTGTCTATCTATTTCTTGCTGGTGTTCCTTTCCTTTCTCAAAGGAATTTTGTTTTAGCAAAAAAAGTGATGATTTTCTTAGTTAACTGCTGAGGTTATCCAGTGAAAGACTGTGATTTGTAAAAGGTTCTTCTCTGATTTGTAAGAAATCATTTTCCCTTTTCATTATACTTCCAAAGTCAAGTTTTCAAATATTTGTTTAAATTTTGAGCTTCAAGACAAATGTTTAAAACCAAAGGAAACTTTTTTATTTTTATTTTTTGTCATGCTCATTTGTAATGTAATTTCAATTTTTTTGCTGGAAATAGCTAAGCAAAGGAGAAAAAACTACAACTATCTCTACAATTTTTTACAACTACAACAATTTTTAGTACATACTGAAAAATATTTTTCCTGTGTGGTTGTACAGTAATTTATCTCTCATTACATGATAATGACATTAGGATATAGAAACTAGATTGATGTAGATGTTTAGAAATGTTTGTATTATGTTTTTATAATTTTTTGTATTATAAACTTTAAATTGTGCTAGCCATAATCATATGTTTGTAATTTCTTGAATAAATTCTCAATTATTTAAAATGTTTTCATGAAATCAGGTTGATCCATCAAAGTATCTAAAGGTGTTTTTTTTATTTTAACAATATTTTATTGCATTACATTCAGTATCTGTGTTTCCCTGGAATTGAACCTATGACTTGCAAGCAACAACTTCTCTACCAGTTAGGCTACACTAATACTGATTTTTATAAAGTTTATGGAATATTTAGCAAGAAACTTGTAGCTGTTAGGTCTTAAATTGATCCAATTCACATTTATTCGTAAAATTATCTTCACAATACATATTTTAATAAAAGCATTGAAACCAAACAAAGAAAATCCTCTAGTTTAGTGTCCATTTGTAATAATTCAACCGGGCTGTTAAAACGAATATAAAATAAAATAAATACGAAGCAGTTAGAAGTATTGCTTTAGGTAACAATTATTTCTAGAGTGGTTTAGTTTATTTATTTGTTTTCAACAGACACATGAGGGGTTGACCTACATTCCTCGTCATTTTTTTTTCCATATTCTTAGTAGCTAACAATCAGATTGCAAACCTGTTATCTTATCCATTACCATCTAATTGGTGAGAGCTAACAGGAGAAATACCCAGTTATTTTCCTGAAGAACTCATAATGCGTTTGTATGCTTTTATTATCTTTATGGTATAAAATATGCTGTGCTTTAGAATTATACATATGGAGCTGTTATTAAGATAAATTAACGTTGTCATTCTCACTAATGAAAAATTGTTTAAAAATGTATCTGAATTTATAGATGTAGCTTAACACATTGTGTCCTTTTACAGATAAGCAACCCCAGTGCACTATGAATAAAAATGTAGAATAGGAGCTTCACAGTCAAACTTAAATTTCAAATTTCAACTTCAAACACTGTTTTCAAACTTTCACACACAATACTTTCAATACTTTTCATATATTGTGTTTCAAACACAATATATGCTGCGCAGATATAGACCACTGGAAAAAATAAATAAGCTCTGACATGTTTTCTTATGAATGGTTGTGTTATTAGCTCATGCAACATTGGTGTATTCATGAGCTAAAAGTATTCTAATTTCATTTAAAGTATGTCACATAGTGCACATACAGAACATTCAGAGGATTTATGCTCATGTGTTTAATGTGTGACATTTCCTTTCCTCCTGCATTTCTCCTTTGGTTTCTGTTCGCCTCTGCACAGCTGTAAATAAAGTGGCAAAGGCCACAGGGAGTAGAGAACTGCACTACCTCCTCCTCCCAGTGGGAACCACCCTCCGAATATTTATTGGACTTTCATTCAAACTGCAATTCCCATTATGCCACATACCTGGGCTGACCACACCCATCATTACACACCTGTTCCTCATTACACCCTCAACTATTTAAACTGTTTCCAACCGTTCACTTGGTGCAAAGTCTTGTTTTACCCAGGTGAATATTTCTAAGTGGTTTTCCTTTGGATTACTTGCGTTACTTTGAACTGTGGATTTGTGATTGTTTGCTGACTGTGTTTTTGAGCCCTTTACCCTGGAATATTCTTTTGTTTTCTGCCTGCCTGCCTTGACCCTTTGTGTGTTTATTTTTACATCTCTGGTTTGTCTACATTGTTGCTGTTTGCTGGTTTTTAACCCTGCCTGTTTGTCAATTGACTATATAAAAGCTGCAAATAGATCCATCTGCCCATGAGTTCTCATTACAATATGCAAGTTTATAGACTTTGTTTTCACCCAAAGTCTATTAACTTTGAAACACATTTGCACACCTCTCCTCAATATGCCACTCAAAGGTCACATTCATGTTCATAGACCATGAATGAGGTTGAGTTGGTGCAGGTTAAGTGTAGTAATACTTAGGATTAAATGTTCTAATACTTAGGATTAAATGTCCTAATACTTAGGATTAAATGTTTTTGTATGAGCAAGAAAGGAAGAGTGTCTTAACTCTTGTATGTGTTCAGTGTGTTTGACTTTTACAGAGCTCTAACAAACTACTGTTTTTTTAATAGATTTGTAAATTGTTTTGCATTCATTGACAGACTGTTCCATTATCAAGACCCAGCTAGATGCACTGAGACCCCCTGCAAAAACTGGCTGCAAGCTTACCAACCCAGTGTTAATAGTCTTTTACACAGGAGAAAAACAAGAGCTAAATAAAATATAAACTGAATATTTGCTAAAGCAGTTGTTTTTCTTCTGGAGAACAGCAAGAGTCTCCAGAAGCCTTCCTGTTAGCTCAACTGGTAGAGCATTGCGTTAACACCGCAAAGGTTGTGGGTTGGATCCCAGGGGAAGGCAAGTCCTGATAAAAATATGTGTTCCTTGAATTCACTGTAAGTGAAAGCGTCTGCCAAAATGAATAAATGTATATGTAATACCAATGCCCTTATTCGCTACTGGATTCCAGCTATACACACACCTTTTATGGCAGTAGTATTTTTGACTGGCATCTTTGAACTTTAATTTGAATTATGTAATAGAAAGCCCCATTCTTTTAGTTGAAGGAGAGCGTTTGAGGGGAGAGTGTGACAGAAATATGTTTGTTTGCCAGTGCCTGCAATTTTTATTTTTTGGTTTGCTCCTCATGATTCATTCTTCTGCTGTCTGCTGCTCAGTATGGATGGGTTTTTCCAAAATGTTTAACATTTTATTAGTGGTCAAGCACAAACAAGCCACATTGATTATAACACTAACATTTTGAAATATATATATACTACATGCTAAATATCACCCAGAACACTGGAATGTACTGAATATAATAAAGATGTTTGTATTTTTTTAGGTTTCTGGCAGGTGAATAGCTCTACAGGTCCACATAATAATGGTTGGTAATGAGCTCTCATTAAACACCTTTTTCAAACATAAGTATTAATGGATCATTGACACCTTTACAACCATAAAATACCTTTACAACAAGAAAAACAACGACTTTGAGCAAAGTACTGCTGTTCTGCTAATTCTCTGTAGATCCACACTTAAAATGTACTGAAATAGAAGATTTTTTTTCTATACATTTAGATTTAGATTACATTCACATTTTGAGGGCAGTTGTGGCCTACTGGTTAAGGAGTCATGCTTGTGGTCAGTAGGTTGCTGTGCTGGTTTGATTTCAGCACAGGCAGGTAGCAACTGAAGCAAGGATGTATTTCCAAAACCTCAAATTGGATCAAATGCAACGGTAGCTGTGGGGTAAATTCAGGTTGGTCAGTCAACTTGACTGACACCCGATTAAATAAAGACATAGAGAGAGAGTCTAATAGCACAACAATATTTAGGGATCTCTAAAGACATCTCTAAATAACTTTCTGGAGAATGCAACTCATACAATGTCAAAAGATGTTCTGTTCTTTTTTTACAATGATTGGTTAGTACCACCAATAAGACATTACAAAAGATTCTGCAGAGCCTCTGTAAAACCTCTTAAATGTGTCATCTTCTCTACTCTACTGCTCTAGTGTGCAGTCTCTCTCTCTCGCTCTTTCTCTTTTAAATTGCTGTTGTGTAAAATCACACCAACACCATATATATTAAAATAGACGTGCTCTGTCACCCACAGCAAGGACCAGAATCCAGATAGAAGTTAATTTCCCAGTATGTGGATTGACACAGTGCTTCTGGCTAATGATGGCCCTTATGACAGAGCTAAGAAATTAAAGATAATGGTGCCTATGACAATGGGGACTTAAACATGCCTCAGGTTACACTACATACCACATACCACAGTTATTAATGAAATGCTTAAAAGGGTCATGACATGACACCTCTTGACATAAGAGGTGTTAATATCATTAATACATCCTACAAGTTTCATAGTTTAAAACATCTTCCTTATCAATAATGAAAGCATTTATATAATTGTTATCCAGAAAAACACACATGCGAAATGGCTGGATTTGTGACATAAAGCAAATTCATTTTCATATGACTTAGTTTGTGTGGATGAAGTATGCATATACTCAGACATACTACATCCATCATGTTTTTATTGTCACATGACCTGTATGTTTCATAGAAGAGTGGATCTGAAGGCCTTGTTTTCATGATACAAATGTGATACCAGTAATGCCAGTCAAGACGCTTGCAGGGACCACTTAAATCTTTTAATTTACAGGACAGGAATTTTTAATTTTGGACAAAAAATTTTTATATTACAATTAAACAACAGGGAACAAAATAAAACAGGCATTACACCTTTAAACAGAAGTATACACAGAAACAACAGGTAATAAAAAAATATAGCTACTTTCAGCAAACATATTGGTATCTTTTTAGGAAATACATTTGTTCCAAAGTCTGTTGTCATTTGTCTCAGTAGAAGTTGCCTGGCACACTTACCAACTTTTGGCTTGTCCATTGTGGTCATGCTAAACTACACACATAGGTCATATAAATAGTGAGGTTTAAATGTAAGAAAACCCAAACATTTTTGTTTGGGTTTTGAGTCAGCAGTGTTCAATGTGATACGCTACCAGATGCTTCTGTTTGGGAAGAGCCCAGTGCCAGTCCTTATCAGTTTTGAATACGTTTCCTCCAACATATGCCCTTTTTGTGCATGTATCACACACAAATGTACACACACATCTTGGTGTAATGCTCCTCCATCACACACCAAGCACTCTAAACTTTAAAAAAAAACTGAAAAAATATAATCACAACAAATTAGTTTGCAGTAGCAAGCTGCTGGAAATTAATGCCAGAGGCATTTGCGAAATGCATTTAGTTCTGCCAGTTGTGTATGTGTGGAACGGAAGGAGAGGCAAAACTGTACAGCAACAGGAATATATGTGCAAGATTATCACCTCCATATTTTATCACCTTTTATGAAGTCAAGTGACATGTTTGTTTGAAAATAACACATTTTGATGTATGAAGTTTGGCAGTATTGTTCCTTCCAGAAATAGCTGTAAAATACCATCAGATATCATTATACTGATAATAAAAATTGTTTAGAAAGCTAGACTGTCTGAATTTTTTGTAATTCTTATAAACATCTTAGCAAACCTCACAGATTGTTCCTGGCTTCATTGTCCAAATTCTAGATCTTCTCTCCAGAGTCTTGTGGCAAGATGTAATGTATGAAAGAAGAGTTTAGTCTCTTGTGTTGAGGTTTTTAATGAGGTGCAGGCTGGCAAATTAAACTTTTGAAATAGATTTCTCCATCTAAAGATAGTCTTTCATAGAAGGTAAAGAGAAACCACATTCAGTGATGTGAGAAAAAAAATGATACTGATAGCTTGAGTAGAACAGAGGGAGTAAATCACTGAATATCGTTCCTAAATTTGAAACGATTATTCATGGTTTATAATAAAGATGGTTTTCGCAAAGTCAAGCACAAAGAGCTACTTTATTAAAGTTATTTGTTCTTAATTCTTAAAAATAATAATTATTCTTAATTATTTTAAGTTTGGTAACACTTTGGTATGGGGAACAAACCATTTCACACTTTTTTTACTGTACATTTAGGTATATGCCACTTATATATACCTATATAAGGCTTCATTAAACTAAAAGCTTTATAAAGTCTAATTTATACAGAAAGACATGTTTGTACAAAATAAATGACAGTGAATGACAGTCTTAATTGAACTACATTGTGTAATGCTATATATCTGGTTATACTAGGTTATTCAATGAAGATGAAACGTTTGGAACAGGAATATTATTTGTAACTTGTACAGCAATGTTGTGACTTTTTCTCAATCTTTTTGTAATGGAGTTTTGAAGCCTCCCCCACAATGCAGCTAGCAGCAACAACTTTCAGGTATACTTTGGAAACTGGAGCACAGCTGTTTAAAATGCAAGTTTAATCAACAATAAAGGGTGATATGTACCCACATCCCAGTTTGGCAGGTAACCAGTCGAGACCATCTTTAATGTGTTCGTCTGTTTTTCAGAGTAAGAATGGGATTCTAATTCTAAACTACTGCAGTTGTTTACATAGCACACAACAGGACTGTGAACAGCAACATTAATCCCCATGTTAATGGTGTGAATTGCGCAAATTATGAATTAAATGTGAATTTTAAAATGTGCAAGAGCTTGAAAATGTAATTTTTTTTGTAAAGAAATAATCATGAACTGTTCTTTTGGTGACCGTAAAAAGTTTTTCTAGGAGCGAGAAACAACAGAACAGAAGAAAATGTTAACAAACATATTTATTAGTAGATACATCCTTGGAACAGTTTTGCCTTTGCCCTATTTTGTGAATTATTGTTACACATCAATCATAATTGTAACGATAGGCCAGCAGAGGGAGCCCAAGTCCCTTGACTCTCTGTTTGCTACCTCTGCTTCCTCTTGGGTGCTTCCTATCTGAGGACTTCCTGTTTGCTAGCTATAAAAGCTTAGCCTAGCTAACAGGAAGTCGCGAAGTGTTGGTTTGCCCTCTCAATTTTTTCCCTGTGTTTTTCCCTTGTGGTTGCTGGTTTGCTCTTGGTGTTTTGGACTTTGGACTGTGTTTTGGATTCTGATCTTCTGCTGCCTGCCCCTGACCCTCGCTCTGTTTTTGGATTACTGTTTTGGAATGCCCCTTTTGGTTACTTGTCTGTTGTGAATTATGCCTCGCACAAATAAAGTTCATAAAAACCTGCATTTGGGTCCGCCTTCCGTTTCTCAGCAAGCCCACATTGTGACAATAATCATTTTTATTTTGGTGATGTGTTTGTAATGAGCACAGTTTGGAGCTGAAAGAAACCTTACATCTCATGTCTTTGTTGTAATGCTTTTGTTGCTCTTGAATGAGAAAATTTGCTTTTGGATTTTTGTGTATTTCAGTATATGTTTTAGAATGTGTGGGTATTGAATGTGATCCTTGATCTAAACGCCATAGAAAGCATTTGGTAAAGCAAGTTATGTGAAATATTTTAAAAAAAGATATTGTGTGTAAAGCGCTCAAGAGATATTTGGCACAGAGGATGTGACTCCATCAAGTTGAAATTATAATTGACTTTAATGAGTAAATAATGAAACTGAATCACTTCATGCTTACATTGGTATCCTTATGTACCTAACTAAATGCATGCTAACTAAACCAATGCTAAGCAGCTATGTTTGCCTATAATACACACTCACACGCACACACACCTGGAGTAGTGGGCAGCTATTCCTGCAGCACCCGGGGAACAATCAGGGGTTGGGTGCCTTGCTCGAGAAACCTTCAGTTGCTACCTACCAGCACTGGAATTGAACCAGCAACCTACTGATTACAAGCCTGACTCCTTAAACTATCCTGAATCTTAAACAAGCCTGAATCTTAAAACTATCTACCAGTAGGTAAGCTACTACCTCTTAGTAAACATGCCTTTATTACCAATTTCTCCTTAGTGGCTAGAGGAAAGCTCCATATCTCCTTTACATTCACTGATGCATTTCTCTCATGTGCTTGTTTACCCTGTGCTTTGTGACACTGTAAACTATGCAGGCAGTGTTGTGCTTTCCTTGGTACCTGTATGTGGTCCAGGTAAGGTAATTTCTAAGAAGTAATTAGTAACTGATTTCTTCAAATTACAAAGAAATTAGCATTGATTTGATTTTTGTTTTCTCTATGGGTTATTAAGGAGCACAGACCCCTATTTTATAGTTTATTTTCTTATTAGGGACAAGAAGAACCCTATTGTTAGTGTATTTATATTGTTCCTATTAGTGTTCCTCTTCTTCCTGCTCCTCCTTTGAGTCTTTGGCAGCACATAGCATGATATGGTAAATAAGGTATTAAATTTGGCAATTACTAAACTTTTTAAAAAATTTGTATAATTTATTATCAAATTTAATTATCAACCATCTTTTCTGTCACCATTTTGAATTATGCACAGATTTTCTCAGATCAATAATTATCTTACTGGCATTGATGACCTGTATTCATGGGAGTAGGTTTATGGGGGGATGCTAGGTACTAGTCTCAATCAATATTTTAATATGACAAAATTGTCCCCCAATTAGTTTGATTAACTGACTCCTGATTGATTATATTAACTGTAATAATAATCAATCCCCACCAGGGATCAGATCTCTTGAATCCCACTGTTATTCTCTTATATAGAATATAAAATACTTTGCTATTATTTTACCATTACATTTTCCAACAGTGAAGGGAGAAGTCTTGTTAGTTTCATTTATTTTACATGCGTGAGTCATGTCAACATTAAAACTGTCTACATTACTTTTCAAAGCTCTCCATGCATTGTTTTCTTAATTTGATTATTTTCTCTGCTTCTCTGTCAAGCACCCCCTGTTGCATTTCAATCCCTGTTGCATTTCTGTGACCTTAGGCATAATACTTCCAGTGATCCCTGAGGATTGCTGATGGCTGTACCACTTGCAGTCTTTGTTCATTCACCACTTTCCAGTAAGGTCCCACCAGACCCTTTCAAGCACAACTCCTCTACCCAGAAATAGCATGCCTGCTTAACCCGGATAAAATGCCAGGGGATCACTTATGCCTTGACCAATGTATAATAGTGCCTCCACTGATGCTTTCACTTGACTCAATTTACTGTGTCCCATTTCCACTCTTTTTCTATTCAGATGGAATTCATAGCCGTGTAAAGAGTGCACTGTGGTTGCACAAATCACTGCACACAGAGTTTGAACAAAATAAATTTAAACAAAGTAGCAGAGGAAAGATGGCTAATTTTAAGTTTAGATACCTGTTTTCCAGTATAAATGCTTGCGTTTGTTTGAGTTTACCTGTTCCTTCAAGGTAAGTTTCAGCTGCTGTTTCAAAGCTTTGTCTAAAAGGTCTGTAGGCTTGTAATGAATGTAATTCTTTACTGCTTAAAATGACAACTTGGAGACATTATCATACAACTCTATATATGTGTCAGCATTTTACATGTATCTCAGGTTTCTCACCATGCTTTGGGAGGAGCTAAGAGTTAAGAGGACAGGAAGAAAGCTAAGAAGGCTAAAAGACTGTCTGTCTGCTGTCTGTCAAGGTAAGGGAGGGAAAGGAGAAGTGCAAGAGGAAACTGGAAAATAGCTTACAGCAAAATAACTCAAGGGAGGTGTGGAGAGGCATAAGCACCATAACTGACTACAAGACTAACAGCCAGGTGCCTGAGGGTAATTCATATCATGCTAATGATCTTAATATTTTCTTTAATAGATTTGTCTCAAATGCCCCCCTCTTACAGCTCTACTTCACTTTCACCAGTCCATCCCCCTCATGTTGTGGCCACTACACCCCACATGTTCTCAGAGGACCAAGTTAAAAGACAGCTGAGCAGGCTAAGCCCAATAAAGGCTGCTGGCCCTGATGGAATCAGCCCAAGAAGAACCTGCAATCCCGACACTATACTATCAAATTTACTTTTTATACCTTTTATATGTAAGGTATATGTATATATCTGAGTGTAAGAGTTTTTGTTTATTGAAGTTGTTGTTTGTTAAACAAAGTCTTATGGGGGTTGACTGAGAATTGTTCCCATTGATAGTGTTATTAATTTGCATGTACCCTTTGTGTAGCATTCAGTTCTCTACAGACATTATGCAAAGCAGGTAGCAGCAATATGCATGTTGCAGTTAATTGTGGTATTGACTATGGCATTTATTGTGGTATTTTTTTAATAAGATATAATAAATATTATGCTATTTTTATATTGTCTGACAGGAACACACACACTCTTCTAAATTTTGGTCACTATAAGACAAAATCCCATTCTGTTCTCCATGCTTAATGAATACCAAGGAAGCCATTGCAAAGCATATATGATTGGTTTATGCATATTATGCATAATTAATACTATGTATTATGCTTATTAAACTGCATAACCAACAAAGACTTTACCAAACTTGTGTTCATGTAGCTCAGCCGTTGCCTTAGCAGCACAAATGTTGTGGGTCTGATTCCAGAAAAGCAAGAACTGATAAAAATATTTTCCACACTCAGAGATGCAGCTGTCAAGACAAGTTATGTCATATCCCACAAAATCACCAAAAAAAGTAAGTCATTTCTGACTTTTCTGACAGTTTATTAAATGTGATAGTGTTGTTTATGTAAAGTGTTTGTTGGACTCTGCAGAACTAATATGCCTAAGAAAAAGAGTGCCTATGATATCAGCTGAAGAACAGAGCAGACAATTTTTTTCCTGGCTTTGAATAAGAGCTGCGATATACCTTACACTGCCCAGCTATTGCACCTCAGCTATTTAGCCAGCATACTGCAAACACTTTTTCAGTGTTATGTCCTCCCAACCTGTGCAGAATGCTTCAACAGAAATAAGTATTTAAAATCAAACTACAATTTATGATGAGACCATAGTTATATACAAAGCATTTACAAAACAGATTAATGAAACAAACTGACTCCTATAAATGATATGCAGATTCCACTGATAGGAACTCCCCACAACCACAGTTTTCCACCCACTTACTCTCTCCCCATCTCTCACACTCTAATCACTAATACAGAATTCTTTGACAACCAAACCAATCAAAATTATGGTTTCTGGCAGCTTTATGTTTGTTTTACTGCTGTTCAAATTTGAATACAACTCCACAGATGGACTTCTCAGTAGTAATGCCTATATTCTCCTGTGGGTATGTACATTTAAAAATAAAAAGTTTTAAATAATTTTTTTTCTGGAATAACTTGGCATATCTAGTGAAAGATCAAAGAGTCTTGAGTTTATCTGAGGAACACAACATTTGCCATATATAAACCTAAAGAAACTAACTTAAGAGATAAACTTAACCATACTGTTTTAGCTCCATTTACTGTTTTCTTCTGTTTTTGTTTCAGATTTTGTTGTGTTTACTGTTTATTTTTCAGAGGAACCATCATTATCTCTGATTGGCAAGGTAAATGACCTTATGTCTGTGGTTGGATTCCAAGCCTTACATAAATGATTATACTGGTCTTGGATGAGTTCCTCCACAACAGAACTTGGCCATTAATTTCGTACAAGCTAAAAAAAAATAATAAATTATAATAAATCTGTCTTTTCCCCTTTGAGGAAAGGGCAGAGAACCTGTGCCCCAATCTTCTAAAACTAGCAACACTGTAAAGAGGGAGTGAGAGGGCATGTGAAAAGAGGTTATAATTGAAGCCATGACTTGGCCTTGACAACAGACGAGACAGACACCCTACACTGCCTTACAAAAGGTAAGTTCATTTTTAAGACTATGTAAACAGACAAAAAACACTTCCCAACCCAGGCTCAATTTACCAGATTCTGTTAAACAAGCAAAACAAGACCATTTAACTAGTCCTTAAAAACAAATCAATGGCTGAGGTTTAATCATATAGAGAATGCATGAAAATGTGTCCCTTAAGTTCTGTGCAGCCCTAAATTAGTTCAGTATCTAGAAATTATTCCTCAAATTATTTCTCATTTTCCTACCTCAGGCTTTAAATTAATAACATAAAATCACAAAAGTTCACTTTTTTCCTAGTTTATGGTGTGATTAACATATAGATGTGTAGTTTACTGTTCTTATTCATACCATTTGCTCCCACATTTTAACAAATGAAAATAATAAAACAAAAGATGTAGGGCATAATGCCAGTATCACTAAAAATATGTTGTAAAGTGACCGTATTAGAGCCAGAATTGCTTGCTCAATGATTTATGTCTATTAGAAAAATGTTTTATTTCTGTAACCATAAAATCTGGAGCTTTTAAATAATGAAATGTCTGAATTAAATGTGTTTGCACAGTTAGTAAACAGTGTTTAAACAGTTAGTATTTTCAGGGGTCCATGATATACAAAATGTTACTCAAATAGGCAGGGCAGAACCTTAGAAATGTTGTTTCTCAGGGAAGTGTGCTTTCTTTAGCAGTCCCTATGAAGCAGAGTACCAAATGTCACAATCAGCTGTGCTTTCTGTCTCCATTTGACTTCTTTTAAAATAAATACTCTTTAAAACTAGGTTGAACATCTGATGTGCACAAACACTTGTGTGCATCATCTAATTGCACTGCTGACAAAAGGTTATTCAAATCTTTTGAAAAATCAAATGGCTCTTGAGTAGCGCAGGAGGATATTAGATAGCAAGATGCCAAAAAGGTCCCAGGTTGTGTCTCAGCAATGCTCTGTTGTATTGACATGAATATGTGCACAAGGTCACATTCTGGCTGCCTAACAGCAATTTGGTGACACTGCCACCTGTTTGTAATTTTTAAAAAAAAAAAACAATTTTTGTAAGTGTTTCTTGAGCCTATTTTTGCAATATCAGTAATATCACAGTCTTCTTGCATATATATATTTATGCATATTATTAACAATACACACAATTTTAGAAAACAAGTTGCCCAGCCTCTGCCCGAGTAAAAATGTTGATGTAGGGGAAACAGGTAAATAATTGTGCCCCACTCTAGGGCAGGTGAACCTAGGGCTCCCCTCGGGCAACATTCCCAGCAGCCATGGAAAACAGTGTAGTTATTATGCTGCATAGTGCTTCACTTCTTTGTAAGGCACCCACTGTTATAGAATAATGAGTGACATCTCTCTCTCACTTTCTGTCTGGCACATTTAATATATTACATATTATACAGAGAATTATAAGTAGAGGTTTGTAGTTTGTAGAATCCAATTGCAGAGTTTATTGAAAAAATCCAAATCACAAGACAAATGGCAAAATGAAAAACAGGCAATGGTCAAGGCAAGCAGAAAACATGAGGCAGGCAATGGTCAAAGCACAATAGCAGATCAGATGCCAGGCAGACAATCCAAAAAGGGGTAATCCAAAATATGGGAAAATAGACAACAAGCAGAATCAAAACACAGAGTAATCAAGACAAGAATAAAAGCTCAGTATGCAGACATAGGCTGGCACAACTTCTCCAAGAGCTAAGAGCATGTGTTCAGCTTAAATAGTTTCCAAACAGGAAACTTGAAACAGAAAGCAGAGGGAGAAACTGTCAGTACATGAGCGAGGACTCCCTCTACTGGTGATGCGGGCCATGGCATGACGTTACAGGGTAAGGTATCTTATGCCAAAGCATTGTGTTTTTTATTCACAGATCATGGATTCCAATGTGCTTGCACTGTTGTTGTTTTTGTTATTTTAAAGCTGTATTGTACAAAATCTATCTGAAACACAAAGTGATGTACGTATCAATCATGCACTGATCACTCACCTTTATGTAATGTGAATTTGCAGGGCAATTTGCTCCAATTTGCAAATTGTTTCAAATAAGCTTGTGTTTCCGCATGTGAATCTGCTGCAATTGCCTGCGTATGAATGGAATTTAATGAAGTGAAAAGTGTAGTGTGACTGAATATTTGCACTCATTTAAATAAACATGCAAGTGTTGGTCAGACAGGAAGAACGGATGAACAAAAACTAACAATAATCAAACAGTGACTTGATATTAAACAACCTAATTTTGAAGCCTAATTTTGAATGGAACAAAGTATTAGCTGTAATTAGGCCTTACTGCCCTGCCTCCTGGTATGGCTCTATTAGGGGTGAAGTAGGGTAGCAAACAATTTTGTGTTTACACTGCCTGTTACATCAACAGATTAGCCCATCAGAGGACACTTGTTTCAAACAAACACCCACACTCATGCCAAATTGTTGCTCATAGCAATCCAAAATGTGTGTTTTTTTGTCACTTGTGAGCTTATTAGTTGTGGTGTAGATCAATTTTTGAAGAGTTCACCTTTTTAGCATCTAAAAAGTTCTTTTTGTCACTAACCCCTCAAGTGTGGCACAGATTAATTCAAAACCACCATACAAGTAGGAGTGTACATTAATCTGTTTTGTTTTAATCATTTTCCTTGACCATCATTCAAAAGCTGTTATTTGCTGAATAAATGATTGAGGGGAGTCAGCGAGCAACATCCAGCATTGTTTAAGCAAACACCTCAGTTGCAATGGTGTTGCATACCAATGATTCCTGAAGCAATCTCTGTTGTTTTCTTTCTCCATCAGCACTTTTTGTTTATCCTCGTATGCAAATAGAAGTGCCAGTCAAAGTTTCCATTTCATGATTTCTAATTTCTAATACATCATTAAAATCTGTCGCAAATGCAAATCACTATTCATGTGGCACCTGTGAAAGAATGCAATATCTGTATCTGTAAATGATCTGGTTTAGGTGTCACATGAGAAGACTATGTATTTGCATGTTTTATAAGTATCATCCATTGGCTCAATGAAGGAATCCAATGGCGTGTGTGAAGATATTTCACATGTTCTGTCTCCCCTTAGCTTTGTAAAGGTTCTCTCAATTTATAATAATTTTTAAGAATTGCTTTTTAATGTTTTAGCACAATGGCCCAAAAGAAGTACAATTGCTTTGCTTTAAAAGTTGGTGAGATACATGTAGCAAAAAGGACTCGGAGCACATGCATTTTTGATGGATGCCGGAAGATAAGTGCTGAATGGACCCAGAGAAGCAGGACACAGGTCTTTACACCAAAGCCTTCAGAGGCTGTAGATCCTGCAATTTAACAAAAGGCTAAAAGAGGACAGAGGAAAGCAGTGAAAGTATTAGTGAAAAAGCTGAATTAGCAGACACTACATTAATTAAATGCAAAATGAACTTTTTTTATATAATAGGACTGTCATTAGATGAAAAGATATTATCTTTTAATCACTAGATAAAAATAATAAATTGCACAATATATAGACTAGATAATTGACTTAATGACAATTAACTTTCAGCATTATAAAAAAGTATGTAGTATATATGCTGCAGGTCATTTATATGTCACATTAGTTACATTAACAATTGCAGATCTAGATTTTCTGAAATGAAGCAGAAAGACGAGTAGAAATGAGATGGCTGGGACTGTTTTGAGGATCTTGTCTGCCCATCATCAGGGCCCTTTATACGTTTAATGGATTTGATACTATATGGCTATCTTTGCTAACAGCTTTGAATACTTTGTCTTAAAGTCATGAGGGTGGTCCCCTTAGATACAATATCCAATTTTCCTTGGTCATTTTGGTGTTTGTAATTTTGAATTTTAACATACTTTTGTATTTATTGAATGCAAAAATGGTTACAGTTCGGAGAGGACCTGTAAAACTTTAGGTCAGCATCCATTTGTGACATCAGGCTGATCTTCAATCTTTATTAACAATAAAACTTGGTAATATATGTCATCATAGGCACAGCCTGTTCACTTAATTAAAATTTGGTGACAGCACCACCTACTGGTCAAAAGTTTTACAATTTTTTAAAACTGATTTTCCAAAAAATCATCATCAGATAGGTCAACGTATTTTTTCTTTTATGCCTTTTTGGACTTGATCCTTGTGTGACGTGTGAAGAGATCATTTTCCTATTAACATGCCATTAGGCCCAAAATTTATACAAAATGAGACTACTTTAAAAATTACATTAATTAGTGCCACTAATTAATGGTCACCCATTTTGGACTGTATGTCCAAATTTCATGCAATTGTCATTAAACTTAATGGATATTATGTCATGACATTAAAACTTTTCTGGGAGTTTGTCTTAAACAGCGTTCCGATTAAATTTTGGTGTTGCGGGTTTATCCTGTTTATTAATAATGTGCCTATTGTGAGTCACAGCGGCACCAACTGGCAGCACAAAGAGTGCTATTAACAACAGAATTACTTAGAACAGATTTTAAAATAGTTTTTTTTAGTAAAATCAGTTATTTTGAGAATTCAAGGAATATGACAAATATGCATTGTTTTCTGAGAAGCACCAGGTGGGGATGGGAGGCCCATCATTGCTGCATGTAGCTCTATTTCTTATTTGTGTAGTACATATGCTTGCTCTGAGGAATCCCTATGAGAAATCCCCTCTTTAATGGGCCAGATCAAGACCACACTGCAGTCATATTCATTGAACCAATGATATGTATATTTAAGATAAAGATCCACTCTTCATACCTCTGCCAAATGAACTTTACCACTCGTGGATGGAGCTTTCGCTTCTCTGGCTTCAGCCCCTGCCTCAAAAATAAATTGGCTTCCAGATTTGCATAGTCTGGTCTTTGCCCAAAGAAAGATCTGCCATGCCAGTCAAAGGAGGGGTGTAAATGTAGTCCTCCCTGGTGATTTATATATCCTCTTTGGTGTTGTCCGTATGGACAACAATGGGTAGGTTGTTAAATGTAGAAGGAAGTGCTTCAATGCCAGAATTAAATACAGGGTCTGGTCTACAAAAACTGGTCCACTGCCAACAGGTGTCATCCTCTCTACCTACCCAGTTTCCTGAATCTGACCCAGACCTGAATGATGGGCAAACAGATGGGCTTCTTAAAAACAAGAAGCTGACAACATATTTGTCATGTTTAGCTGCCTTTTAAAGTCGTTCTGACACACAATGCTATGTCACTTGACCTTGCCATGCTTATGAACAGGCATGGTTTTACACATTCAGACTTGGCTGTGCCTGAAGCCATGACACAGTTCTCTCGAAAAGGAACAGCAGATTTTACTCAGTCTTTTGAACAGTACAAATCTGTGAATTCATGGAATGAGTTTTTTTCACAGAATATCATATAATATCTGGCATTTTGTGGCCTGAGTTTTGGTGCACCTTTTCCCATTGCTACTTGCCACATGCAATTTGAGCAAAACACATTTCACTTCCAGCACTGGGGGCGATTCAAAATGACTCTCAACATTCATCATCATTCAACATCAACAAAGGACCTGATAACAAAATATCACCTCTAAAACTGTGTAACATCATGCCATGATCCTCCCTACCAGCAGAGGGAGCCCTTGCCAGAATACTGACTGCTTGCTTCCTCTACTTACTGTATCTTTGCCATTTCCTAATAATATAGCTTCCCTTTTCTCTATTTTCTTCTGTTAATTTCACAGTCCTTGTGGCCATGGTTCATGGGTAGTGATGTACCTTTTACCTGTACACTTGTACTGCCTAAAGTAATGCTCTATGTGTAAAAACAATTGACAAGGCCACCTTATGACTGCCACCCCTGGGAATTCCCACTCATACAGCCCAAGCAGGTAATTTCACTGCCTTACTTGTAACTTTAAAACAGACTTGTTTTGGTTCTCTGTAGCAAAGTGCAGTAAAAGATGACTTCCCCCATGTACCTATCAATATGCATTAATTGCTAAAATAAAGTACCTTGTGGTTTGTTTTTTGTTGTAATTAGTCTAGATGGTGCTAGTGGGTGGGAAGATAGATTCCAAGACAAGTTCCTGACATCCCAGGAATACATGTTTGTTAGTGATAAGATTTCAGAGGTTTTGGACAGTTGCATGTGTAAGATATACATGTAAGTTTGAACCAGTATCACTGTTCAATTTGCCATTTTTTCAGTCTGCAATTGCAAATGTGAAAATGTCATGTCCACAGATTATTATATTAGTGTATGTGTACAAGATTAATGTCAGAACTAATTTTTACATCCAGGAAAAGCATTCAGGTGGTTTAGCTCACAAGCCAGTATTAAAGGTTTAATAACTAATTTCAAGACAACATTTAAACTGAGGTGGTTCAATTTTTACTGATATTACTAAAAACATATAACATATTAAATATTTAAATATATTTACATATGTTTTATACATTAGATAAAACATATTTGCTAAAACACTGTTTTATTTGTTTGGCTTTCAGGTTTGAATGTTGTATTGCCTTGTATGCCATTTTATATAAAATGAATATAATTTACTTATACAAATAATTAAATAAATTAATAAATAATTAAATTAAATATATAGAATAGAATTATATTCTATATAAAAATAATAAAAATTAAAAGATGTGTTTTTTTCTATGACATACATGTATTAAGTTAGTATCAAATTGTAATGACGATGTGAAGGCCTAATAATGATGATTATATAACACATTTTAATGAATAAAGGTAAAAAAAAATAAAGACTACTAATAAAAAAGATGTATTATTTTGTAGGCTTTCCATGTCCTTTAATCCATGTTAACATATATGCCATGTGCAACTTGATACAATGGACCGTTTAGGCTTGGTTGCACTGTGCTTAGTGGGTATACACTGTCAGGACATAATAATAGCCTTTTACTGATCACTGGTCACTGTCAAAGCAGCCTTTGTCTAAGTTATTGACAATTCTGCAAGAGCTTATCAGCTTTGTGTTAAATCACATGAGCAGTTCTACAAGCTGCTGTTGCGTGTTTGGACTGAGCCTCAGTCTCATGTAATGGTTGTGATGTTTCTTAGTAATGCTTTACAGTTAAGAGCTGACTACAATAAAGGCCCTCTTCTCCCCTGAAGCTCTCCTGGCAACCATCTTTATATGGCCGCAGCAAGCATTCTTCTTGCTTCCATGGAGGGTACACATTTACCTTCCTGAAGCAAACAGTGCCAGCCAGTTCGTGATAGCTCCACATGGGCTACAAGCCCCTTGAGTCAAGTGTAGAATTGATTAGAACCAATGAAGACCCCCTCTTCTTCAGAGCCCAATTAGGGGACAAATGTTTTGTGTGGTTGTAACTAAATGTTTACTAGCTCCGTTTGGATTTCTATCCCTAGGGCAATTGTAGACAAGTCCTTCCTTGAGTAGAATGTAACTAGTACTCTGCTCCCCCTAGTGCTAAGCCTATCTTTATGCATCTGGCCCAGTGGTGTACTGACATTAGTCCAGTGTTTGAAACTGTCAAACACCTGTAAGTACATACAGTACAGGCCAAAAGTTTGGACACACCTTTTCATTCAATGAGTTTTCTTTATTTTCATGACCGTTTACATTGTAGATTCTGACTGATGGCATCAAAAATTTATTGAACTAATGTGGAATTATTTACTTAACAAAAATCTTTGTTAGTAAGTTTTATATTTTAGATTCCTTAAAGTAGCCACCCTTTGCTTTTTGGATATTGCTGCAAACCCTCAGTGTTCTATCAATGAGCTTAATGAGGAAGTCACCTGAAATGGTTTTTGCTTAACAGGTGTGCCTTGTCAGGGTTACTTAGTGGAATTTCTTTCCTTATTTATTGGGTTGGCACCATCAGTTGTGTTATATAGAAGTCAAGTTGATACACAACCAACAGCCCTATTAGACAACTATTAGAATTGATATTATGGCAAGAACAAATCATCTAAGCAAAGAGAAACAAGTGGCCATCATTACTTTAAAAAATGAAGGCCAGTCAGTTCGGAAAATTGCACATTCTTTGAATGTGTCCCCAAGTGGAGTCGCAAAGACCATCAGGCGCTACAATGAAACTGGCTCACATGAGGACCGACCCAGGAAAGGAAGACCTAGAGTAACTTCTGCTGCTTATGATAAGTTCATCTGAGTCACCAGCCTCAGAAATCGTAAATTAACAGCATCTTAGATCAGATAAATGCCACACAGAGCTCTGACAGCAAACGCATCCCCACAACAACTGTTAAGAGGAGACTGCGAAGTGCAGGCCTTCATTTGTTTGGGCCAAGGAACACAACGAATGGACATTAGACCAGTGTAAATCTGTGCTTTGGTCTGATGAGTCCAAATTTGGTTCCAACCGCCATGTCTTTGTGCGATGCAGAACAGGTGAATAGATGGATTCTACGTGCCTGGTTCCCACTGTGAAGCATGGACAAGGAGGTGTGATGGTGCTTTGCTGGTGACACTGTTGGGGATTTATTCAAAATTGAAGGCATCATGAACCAGCATCCTGCAACGACATACCATTCCATCTGGTTTATGTTTAGTTGGACCATCATTTATTTTTCAACAAGATTTTTCACAATGACCCCAAACACACTTCCAGGCGGCTATCAAGGGCTATTTGACCAAGAAGGAGAGTGACGGAGTGCTGCGCCAGATGACCTGGCCTCCGCAGTCACCAGACCTGAACCCAATCGAGAGTGAAAGCAAAAGGGCCAACAAGTGCTAAGCATCTCTGGAAACTCCTTCAAGACTGTTGGAAAACAATTTCAGGTGACTACCTCTTGAAGCTCATCAACAGAATGCCAAGAGTGTGCAAAGCAGTAATCAGAGCAAAAGGTAGCTTCTTTGAAGAAACAAGAATACAAAACATGTTTTCAATTATTTTACACTTTTTTTGTTAAGTACATAATTCCATATGTGTTCATTCACATCTTTGATGTCTTCTGTGTGAATCTACTATGTAAATAGTTGTGAATAAGAAAACACATTGAATGTGAAGGTGTGTCCAAACTTTTGGCCTGTACTGTAATGTAATTTTTTAGCAGGACTTTGTGTTTGGGTGATGGTGGGGTGACTGCGTAGCAGCACCTTCGCTATAGCATTTAAGTGGCAGAAGCCATCCCCTTACTAGCTCCCCTTGAATGTCAATCTTTGCTTGAGTTTTTTGGGATTATGCTTTTAAGGGTTTCCTTTGGTGATAGGCCTATCGCCGGTATTGCAAAATCTTTATACAGATGACAAATGTTGTTGGTGTGCCTCCCTGTATGGCTAGTGTAATCTTTTATAACATGGCATTTGGGCAGTGTGTGCAAGTAGGGTATTATTGCACTATACCTATGGGGATTTTTCTTCAACAATTTAAATTGTGTGCTCGCCATAGTGTTAAACGAGTTGTGGAAATGAGACAATGCATCTTTCAATACTACCGTATTTCATTTTTTTGTTATGAAAGAAAGGAACTTTCTGATATTCAGTTTTTAGACAGGCAGAAACCAAACATTGGAGATCTCATTCGGCCTCCAATTTTATTACGCTGCAGTTACATCCAAAATGGTTCTGTTTTTGAATGGTTCATAAAGTAATAAATAATAAAAATAATTTTATTGTTAATAAAAATAAAATAAATAATACAAATAATTTTATTGTTGTTCTGTTTTGACACCAGAAAAAGGTTTCATAGTGTTTTCCTTTGGTAAATACATACAGCATAATATGCAGTAAGATTCTGTATTATATCTGTATTATACTCCTTCTTCTAAAGGAGATCAAACCTACATCTTGGTTTTAAATCACCCACACTGACCAAAAACCTTCCACCTTCACTCATAGCAAACTCCATCCAACCACTAATTTATGACCCATAGGCACATATCCTAAAAAGCCTTCAGCTCCATACACTTCTGTGCCACTGAACTTTTTCAGCTTTTTCAAGCTGCAGTAATAAGAACAATTCCCCTGGAGTTCACTTCTAGAGCTTAAGTCAGTTAAAGTCAAATATCAAAAGAAATGAAAGGTCTAGGATGTTTCCACTTCAGTTATATACACACACTTTGATTATTGATCATTACCATGAAACTGGCTTGTGTGACCAAGAACTTTAGGTGTGCTAGGGAAACATAGGGTGTTACAGAGAGTTTTTAACTTGAGAATGCTACATGTGAGTATTGTGGTTCAGGATATTTTTTTGTAAAGGACATTTTATTTCTAACCTCCCCTGGGATTCTCCAACTAAACTGTATTTACCTGAGTAAACGAATATATGCACTTAGAATGTGGCTAAATGATTCATTGTGGATAAATGTAGTTTTCTTTAAAGCAAATACATAAATAGAAAACATCAATGCATAACACTGAGAGGTTAGGTGTAAACAACAGTTTGTATTTGCGACCAATTCAAAACTTAAATTCCAACAGTGTAACAGGGTGTCCCGATCCGCCATGCCAGCAGAGGAAGCCCTCGTCTGAGTACTGATCGCTAGCTCCCTCTGCTTCCTCTTCCCATATACTCATTTCCTGTTAGGGATGTTATAAGTCATGTGCTTCCAACACCCTGTTGTAAAGTATTGCCAGCCATTATCTGCCTTACTGAGTGGTTATATCATTGCTACTTTGTGTATGATCTTGTTGTTCACCATTTACCATTTATTTCTGTTGGATTGTTTGCCTGATTACTGGTTTGCCTCTGTGTTTGACACACGCCTGTATATTGTTTGTTGTTTGCTTGCTGCCTGCCAGACCCATGCCTGTTTATCGTTACTAATGTTTACTGCCTGTCTTGACTATTGGCTGTTCTGTGTTTATTAAATAATTGCTCCCTGCCTCAACCTCTGCGTGTTCTCGTTTCTGTTTTATGAATAAAGCCCTGCATATGGATTTACGCATCTGCCTTGACATTATAAACAGGGTTCTCCCTTCATGCTAAGCTTCTTTTTGTTGATCTGGATCTTAAAATACAGCCACAAAAAATAATACAGCATCTGATATTTTTTTCTTGCAATGAGTCTATTAAGAAATATCTGTTGCTCTTGACACCAAGTCATGCTCTGGTAAGATTGTTTTGACAAAGCAACTCCTTTTCAAAATATTTCACAAAACTAGTGACTCTTGATGTAAGTCAGAGCAGCTGCAATAAGTTTTTGACCATGCAAAACAAAATAACAATAAGAGCCTTGTGCTGTCCAGAGTGTCTCTGCAGGTGTCTGGGAATTGTTTGCTATTGCCATTCTACTATGTCAGAATCTTCTAATATATAAAAAATTCTTTTATCCCTGTGGCCTAGTAATACAAGACATATGTCTTGGGCCACTATGAGGAAACATAGCAAGTATTGTCCCTGTCAGATGCACCTGACACCTAACAAACAACACTATCCTCCTAACAATTATGGCCACTTTTGGAAACAGAATAAAGAGAATAAAACAGGTCACCATCCTCTTTCATCTGCCTATTCACCTTATGAGGACAATAACTTTGCACAATTTAATTAATTTATTTGTCCATGCATAACTTTTTTCAGCTTTGAGAGATAACAATTAAAAATGTCAAAACTTGAAATATTTTGATTGCTTGTCCTTGCTTCTCCCATCTTATCTGTTATTGCGGTTAAAACCAATCAAAGGCAAGAGGAAGTCAAAAGGAAGTCAACAGGTTTTTTAATTGTTATTTAGCCATATGCTGTTTATTCTGAGATGCGATGCCGATTTTACCTGATGGGATGTGGGGTTTAAATTTAAGCCTGTGTATAGAATGCGCACATCTGGTGTGCACCACCTTTGAGTTCTATTCCTAGATGCGAATCCTAGATGTGCCGCTTATCTGGAGACCAACCTGCTTTAGGGTGTATGGTAGATCAACTGTATAGCCGATGTTCCATACACTTCTACTGTTTTTATACACAGCTAGTTATAAACAATATTGCCTAACCCACACCCTAAAGCAGGTTGCACTCCAGATAAGACAAAAAAGATTTATAATCTACAATTACATAATTACAAATAAATAGGAATAAGTGTATTAATTTGTAACAGCAAGCTCCTCCTGTCTCTCAAATCTCTCTTTCTCTCTCTGCACCAGGTAATGTTTCAAGTTTAAAACAGACTGAGGTGTAGTGAGTAACAACACCAGGCCAAATGCCAGTTGGCTCAGAGCTCTGAAAATAAAGCCAGTCAGATACATCTGTCATGATCCTCAAACAACAAACTAAAACATTTACAGCAGAGAGGTTAACAGATCTCAGAGAGTTTGAAACACTATATACCCATATTGTTTTTGTGTTTATAAAACTAATGGCAATATTGCATCTGACCACAGCACAGCAATTCACCAGAATACAGAATACGGATACCCAGATGAAAAAATGAATGTCTTCATCTTTTCATACAATCCACAAACTCCTGCATCTGGTTAAAACAAATGAGTTATTCAAGTTTCCTTATCACTGCTTAATTTACAGTCTGCGGGATGGGCTCCACGTTGATTGTCAGATGTGTGTTGGTTCTATGTGTGGTGGGAATAAACAGGTTTCGTTGTACGAGTGCGTCCGTGTCGTTTATTCCAGGAGCCATGCCGGGATCTACAATAAAACAAACTTGTTATAATTTAAGAAAGCTAAAGAATATACTTTGGCAAACTCAGGCACTGGAGCTTTCATTATTCATTTACAGAATTGAACCTAACCGAATGACAAAATGCAAGTAAAGAGGCGAAAGGTGAGGCGAGAAAAAGGCCAACCCCCAGACTATGCTCCAAGAGAAGCACAGTGTGGGAATAGGAAAAAACACCTCAGCAAGAAAAGCACATAATCAGGACATTTTCACAACATTTAGGACAAGGTTAAAGTCTTTGGGGTTGGGGTAATTCAGTGCAGGCAAGTAGCCATCCAGTCCTGCTATAGTACAGCGCTGACACACGAGGAATGCAAGAGCGTCTCATTGCCGTGATCTGCCGGGGGTGTTGATTTTTCTTTAAGTGGCCTGGGCCAATTTGTTTGACTGAAGCAGTTGAAAATTATATGAACGTTTTTGTCAGATATGATAACCCATACCCAAAATGTGACCTGTGCATTTAACACATCACTGGTGAGAAGTAAACGCACACAAAGCAAACCAGCATACAACATACTGGACCAGCATAAAAGTGTATGCTGATTTAAGATGGTCTTTCCAGCATATGGTTAAATGCTGGAATGCTACATTTTAACACTGTACAATAACACTTATGATATGCATAATCTTCATAATCTTCATTCTTTGTCAATACAGCTGGCAATACTATATATTTCAGCTGCTGGTTAGGAGCATATTAATTATTTTTATTCTCCTAACCTGCAAATAACTGCATCTTGATTAACCCTCTTATTATCCTCAATTTAAAGACCCCAGCAATTTAAACCTCCAGAATATGATTTTTACCCAAGTTTATGTGTCAAGTACTTTGTTTATTTGTTTACTACCTAAAGAGCCGTTACATAACAAGCCAAAAAATGATGCCAACCAACAATTTAGAGACATTAAACACTGAATGGGGTCAAATTGACCCCAAAGATAATAGGAGGGATAACATAAAACGTGTTTAGTGTAGCTAGTTTTTCTCATAGTATAAAACCAAATACTTAATGACATCATCCTGGATAAAATAAATTAAATGCATTCTTACATTCTGTACCTCTTGTTTATCTGTTTGTTTTGGCTCTATTTTCCAATAATAAAGGTAATTGGAACATGCAGACTGTTGGAATGGTTAGAAACTAATCATATGTCCTGCTTATCAACTACTTGGTTCCAAACATTTTAAGGCTTGTTTCAGTCTGCTCCATTCTCTTGTGTTGCCTCAGTCTGACCTCACCAATACGAAATTATACCATCTAATTATGCCATCCCGTCTGTTGTGTTGCATCAAAATCTCTGGTGACAGGCAAATGTGTGTTTGCTGTCTGCGTGTGATTCCTAAGTTATTTCTGTTTATTTTGCAGTGTATCTGCTACTCATATATCTCTGTCCATTGCTCCTGCCAGTCTGTCTTTTATATATACTTGCACAGATACACTGCACCATTTTTAATGTATTAAGGCCAATGTAAGCTCTCAGTTGGCCAGAGATGATGCTGGACAGCATTCTAAAAGCCAGTTTCTGCCAAGTGGTAATGGTGGTTATAAAAGAAGCAAACAGAGTGAAACATTTCTAAACAGTAGACAGATCACAGTTCTGAGAACTAAACAAACAAATGCACAGAGGACTGTGGGAGCATGTTTTAGGTGGCAGGGGATTTAGGTTGCTTAAACCAAATCAGGTTCTCTATCTGTCATTGTCATATTAACTTTCTGTACTTGATGGAACTGTTGGATGGAATCTAAATGTTATTCAAGCATTTTTCACCACTGATGGCTGATTATTTTCTTTTGTTTAATTTAGTGGGACATGCTTTTAAATTTGCCATTGATTGGATTCCCATACCAAATAATATAAGCTGTGTTAAGCAACTGATTCACAGAAAATTGGTAGGACTTTGGTAATTGGTCATTTTTATTTTTTCTTGTATGCTACACAATCCACCTGATTTTCCCATAAATCATTCCTTAATGATTCATTAATGAAAACTGAGCATTGGACCAATACACATGCTTAGTGTAGCTTTGCTTTACTCATACAGTATTTGCTTCGTGTGTGCTCATACAGAAAATGGTTGTGAACATTTTGCTAATGTTAGAGGCAAGAAAAAAATTAACAGTGTCATTTTCTTTTCAAATCGCATTGTCTGATTAGCAGCCCAGACGAATGTTTCATACATACATAACCCAATAAACAGCAGCCTTTGCACTATGTATTATTTATACTTGAGCACACACACCACCCATCCACGTTATCAGAACAAACACAATTCAGCTGTCCTAGCAGGGAATAAAGATATCTGACAAGAAGTGTATCTCATGAATGTCAAAAATTCACCACACATTACAGGGAGTGCAGAATTATTAGGCAAATGAGTATTTTGACCACATCATCCTCTTTATGCATGTTGTCTTACTCCAAGCTGTGTAGGCTCGAAAGCCTACTACCAATTAAGCATATTAGGTGATGTGCATCTCAGTAATGAGAAGGGGTGTGGTTTAATGACATGAACACCCTATATCAGGTATGCAAAATTATTAGGCAACTTCCTTTCCTTTGGCAAAATGGGTCAAAAGAGCTGCAACATCACTGGAGTGCCCAAAAGCACAAGGTGTGCAATACTCAGAGACATGGCCAAGGTAAGAAAGGCTGAAAAACGACCACCACTGAACAAGAC
>JBAJNP010002723.1:12887-30916 GCA_036877545.1 Yasuhikotakia modesta
ACACACACACACACACACACACACATATATATATATGTACACACAATATAAGTATGTGCATATATAATGTATATAATATGTACATCAATGTACATCAGTAATATAAAATAATAATATAATAAAACACATATTATGTGTGTGTTTTGTGTGTGTTCGTGAGTTCAGTCAGACTCATTGGTTGTTCAGTATTGGCTGTACTTTCAAACACCCTTTCTAAGGGCTGTTGGAGGGTTAAAGGTTAGGTTTAGGGTTAGGTACTTAACAATGGTTAAGGTTAACAGTAAAGGCTAGAGGTTGCGTTGTGTTAATCAATGTCCTCACAAAGCTAGCTGAACAAACGTGTGTGTGTGTCTGTGTGTGTGAAACATTACTGCTGATGTCTCAGAGGTCATACTGAGAAATAATAAACAGCTTCTCCAAGCTCAGTTCGCTGTCTAAATACAGCAGCCTGCAGAACCGTGAGTCATGAATCAAACGGCAGAACCGGGCTCTCTGTAACAGAACACACCACAGCCAAACACATTTAAAAGTGCTTGATGTGCAACACACACAAACCACACATCACAAACAAGTACAGCAGGACTCCAGTACAGAGCGTTCAACGCGTAAACAACACTTAACTCTCACAGTGTGACTAATGTGTGTCTCTGCAGGAAGATTTTATCTGGAAATGATGCAAAGTAAGCAGAGTCAAATCACAACTGATCGCTGTCTACAGCTTGTATATCACACTCCAAAATTAAAGGTAAATGGTAGGACAAGTAACAGCGGTTTTGGTGTGAACATAAATCTGAATGAAAGATCTTTAATGGCTTGTTATCCAGCAAAGAAACCAGGGGGATGGAATCCACAATCGTTCATCAGCTAGGAAACTAAATGGAGGGAGAGAGAGTGTCAGGTAAGAGCTGTGGGAGGAGAGTTGCCTCGTTCTTTTTTGAGAAGCACTTACAATGTCACTCACTTCCAAGGCCACTTGTACAATATGTGAAACTGCTGTTACCAAGCAACGCTCCCGAGTGCCCGGATACTTACAGTAGCTCTCCATCCATCAGCCAATCAGCAGTCAGAGCTGACAGCTGCGGTCCCGGAGGAGCCAGTGACCTTTCAAACCGCCTCCGCTGACTCGCTACCTAAACAGTGTGTGTTAGCACACCTGTACAGAGTTCATGTAACACAACATCCATCTAAATATCCAATTCATCCATCCATCCATCCATCCATCCTCCATCAAAACACGACAGCTTTCGCACAGATCAGAAAACAACTGACAGAGATGTACCACAGTAAACTGTTCTTCAAACAGCCCGTGACAGTCATGAGACGTGAACTCGACTGTCAGAGTTTAGACTTATAGGTAAAGGAGATCACAGCTTTAAGGTGTGTGTGTGTGTGTAACAGGGGGGGATACTGTCATTGTTTCAGAACCAGCGGTTTTGAGATCTAAAACATTAACACAGATGATGCCTTAGACTCCATTTAGCTCTAAGAAGCGCATTAATAATGAAAGGCATCAGCCCAGCCCAGCAGGTGAGATACAGGACCTGCCGTCTGCTGTCGGGGGGGTTTATGAGGAGATTTGACCCCCACACACTCCTCAGAGCTCATAAACGCTGGGATAAGCGTTGTGTCAATAGCCTGACCAGAGAACATTTATCTCCACCAAAGTGTGATGGCTACAGTTCAGCCAATAAAAAACACAACCACCCATAAGACAGACTCTAAACTCAGAGAATAAAGAACAGATACAAGTTCCTTAAACTGTGGACCGTGTTGCCATACAGAATTAAATAAAAAATAAATAAACAAACAAATACATTTACACAATACAGTTTATACAGTGTGTTCATATTTTACAAAGATTTGGCAACGTTAAATGAAAGATGTAAGGAATTTCAGAGACAGTATCAACAGCAAACTAGCATTAAACAAAACATCTCACACTCTCCTCCAATAGTGCGCTGAGGTGTGCAAGCAGGAAGGGCAACATCCTATCATTAAATTCAAGACTTTTAGCTTTGAACAACAAACATTTCTGATAAATATTGCCACCCTGCCTTTAACCTGCTCCAAATCTGGTCTGATAATTTACTGAACGTGCAAAAATAAGTTTCCTGCAGTTCTGTGGACTTGGCAAACTGAGACGTTAACACTGTCAGCGTCTCAGTATGAAACGGCTGCAGGAGAGTGATAAGGAGTCAAACCTGTGTTGTTCTTTGAGGGCAATAATACAGCAAAGAACAGACTGTCTCACACAGGTCAGTCTGAGCTCTTTCTGAGACAGACTGATATGAGAGAATGCTGCCCACAGGAACGGATTAACACACCATGAAATACCAACTTTCAGACACATTAATTATCCATTTGCCCTTTCTATTTCTGTCTCTCTCATTCTCTCTCTTTGCTCACCTGAAGTATTAGGCATGTTCTACAAATTGGGTACAAAACTGAAACAAAAAAGTGTGTGTGTGTGTGTGTGTGTGTGTGTGTGGGCAGGGCTAACAGGGGACGGCTGTCAGAAAACATTGACCATCAACCCCAGGATAAGCGATAAATATTACATGATCACATTTTATTTATTTTATATGAGGTTTAGCGTTTTTGCATCCCTGTCACTGAAAACTGGGACACGACTAAATACAGTTTAAAACCTGATTTTTATCAATTTGTTTAAACATATAAAGATTGTCTCACTGATTTTATCCAGGCCACACACACAGTCATGCTCAGGACAGAAGCTTAAATGGGATAACAGCCCTATTTAAACAGCATTACCCAAAATAACGACAGCAGAAAATGTGACACAATATAAACAGTATTCAGGCTTGTTAAAATATTCTGAGTTTGACTTTGGCAGGTGACACTGTTGAATGAAATATCCATCATTATAAACACAAGACATTAACCCAGAAGCGTTATCATGAATTAAACAGATGGTTCGATCCAATCTGATGATGAAATTACTTATTAAACACGTAAACACAAATGAAAACCAAAGCAATCTGCCTTCAAAGACAAAAGACTGCTGAGAAAGTTCTTTCAAGACCAAAGTCAAACATCACTGTGGAGATCTGAGAGGATTGTAACTGGCTAATAGTCAAAAGGAGGTTATATGCACAGGAAACATTGGTTGACAATCTTTTAAAGGTCTTTTTAAATAACAATTAGTAGAACATTTTACTCTTTTATATGTCATGTTTATCAAAATTATATTCCTAAATTGCTGGAGTGTTTTAAAACACGTTAAAGGATTACAACAGTTTCAATAATGTTTTTATTGAAACTGTCTAACTCATAAATATAAACATATAGCGTCTAACATATAAAAACCACAAAATACCAATATTGCTACTTAATGAAAACATTAGGTAAACATGTTTCCCCAAAGGTTCTGGATGCAGATTTTAAACAGGACAGTTTTCAAATATTTACACATTGTACAGTAAAACATCATTTTATTATTTCATAATTTTTATATAACATCATATCAGAATATCCAGTAATAAAAGGGTCAAGTGTAAAACTTCTAACAACTAAGTATAAAACAACTAAAGATCATAAGAAAAGAACTAATATTCAAAACTGTACAAAGATAATGTTTAGTTTCTGTAGTTTTGTACAGAATAAACAGCATAATTCTATTAGATAAGGAAGGGATAGCTGTGGGAAGAGGAGGCTAATTTTAGCGTTGCTAATCAGCAGGGTTGTTTTTGCTAGCTGTCTCTCTCTGTGGGAACTAGCATGAACCTTGTTATCCATCATTTCATTCTAACTAAGATTCCCAGAAGGCAGATCCGTACCAGAACTTCAGCTAATGGTGGAAACTCTCTAACGCCACGTATGAAACTGCTGTAAAAATGTGGAAAGCAAAGACTGATGGCAAGAAATAAGCCGTTTTAATTAGAGTCGCTTGTAGGACGCGATGAAAAGGTCATTTCAGCCACCGCACAGCGAAATACAATAACTCTATTAACTGTGACAGCAGCCCTGTTCAAATGAACATTTCATTTGCATAATTCATGCATATTCATGTCCTTGTATTTCTAATTAATTAACACAAGCCATGATTCACTCTCGTCATGAGAGGTTAATTTCCATAAACGTTAAGAGTGCGGTGTTACGGCAAACATAAAGGTTACAGCTCCTCATTCACCTGTAACTGCAGAACAACAGTCCTGTTTTCAGTGAGCAACATTTCCTGTGAATCTTATGACTGCATGATTTGACCATCATAAATCATTTTACTATATTAAAATACAAAACATACAGCTCTGATTCTAAACTCTGACTGGACAAGCCACAATCCAAGCTGTAGTAAAGACCTGTTTACTCCTTTAATTATTCAAAGATACTGTTTATCAAACATTTGACTCGGCCCCCACTCATCTTAACATCAGATCTCTGCTTTTATCTTTCTGTTCCTCCCCTGTAGTTCCAGTCAGCGCCTCTCCTCTCTCTCCCCTGGGTTACACGCACCATCTGCATACAGTGAGAGTCTCTGGTATTGGATTGCAATGAGTTACAGTAGTAATTAGTGATTATTAATACTCATCTGGAATACATTACCAGCGGCCTGTGGATGTGTTGAAATATAGATGCAACCTCAGGCAAGATTAGGAGATTATAAATGGTGGATAATCTTGGCACACTCGTGCTTAAACAAAGACAGACTCTCTCGCCAAAAACACCCAAAGCTTTTTGTTAGCAGATGCTGGGATGATTTTGGAGTCATTTATTAATAATAGATAAAAACATTTGGTTTACTGGGACTGTGGAACGTTTGCTTGGTTGGTTACGATGATTTTAAAGATGCCTTTTTATCACAGTCTCTGTTGCTAAACTGGAAAATCATTTCCTAGAAAATCAAAACTGACAAATTATAAATCATTATTACAAACGTAATGTTGTGATTTAGGGTAAGATAATAATAACAAGTTAAACACAGATTTTTTTGGTTTGACTGATTTGTAACTCAATAAAGTGTAAAAATATAATTTGCAGCTTTAATTTACAAACCAGTTAAAACAACTAAAACACATAAACACTGTCTAACCAAAGCTGTAATAATTCAGCAATGAAATAAGACAATAAAAGACTTTGTGGCTGTAAATAACACACCTGATTTACTTAATCTAGTGTTTGTGCAGATTTTATTTCTAATCCAATATAAGGATTTTAAGTGCTGAGGTGAGCCCTGCATCTCACATCTTCTGCTTTGTGAATAATTCATCATTTAATATAAATCAAGCTGACCGGGAACAATAACCATCAATAATTCATAAAGCCCTTTCCTCAGTGCGTCTGCCTCACAGAACTTTTATACGATTCATAATCTGAAAGCATAAAGGAAACACACTGTTTGATTCAGTGATAATACAGAAGGACGAGACTCTTCATGTAAATGACAACGGAAGGATTGTTTCTGGGAACTCTGTTATAATGTTTGCTAATGAGAGGTGCATTGTGGGTATTTCTGAGTTGGGAAAAGAGCTCCAGGACTTTTCCTTCCTTCCTGTGATGTCAACCAACCCCTGTCAAAGTCAACAGAGTCTCACCAGTCAGTGGAACGCTCTGGGCTACAGCATAAAAAGAATCCATTTCATCATGGGAACACACACACTTGCTCAAAAACACACACACACTTGCTCAAAAACACACACACACACACACACTTGCTAAAAAAAAACACACACACACACACACACACACACAAACTTACCACACACTGACCCAGAGGGGCAACACTCAAATTAAACCCACCTGCCCTGCCTCTCAAAGGCACCAGTATATATTTAGCCCTTATAGAAAAGTACAATATTTTCTACACATCACTAGACACCCAGCCAACAGGGAACATGCTTGGAATGTTGGCTAATGTTCTCCAAAGGTTACCAAACAAATTCTCACAATAACACCAGAAGAATGATTGAGGTAATATATTGTGCATTAAAAGTGTTATTCTTAAATAGTTGGTGTAACATTTTAAAATGTTACAAAAATAAAAAGTTTGAACAACATTTTTTTAACCAAGCAATAATGTTAAAACAATTTCTTAAGAACAGGATGTTTCAAACATTTCTAGAACAATTGGGAAACGTTGAAATTATTCCTACGACCTAAAATTGTTGGTAAAGTCAACAAACACAATAATTGATGATTAAATAAAACTATTGATTTTTGAGGGTCACATGTTTGCTTCACAAATATTTCTTAAATGCTGGTTTATCACAACAGCCCATCGAAATGCAACAGCACTCAGGTTCCTCTCAGATGACCTCTCAAGATCTGAGGCGGTACCACAGATTGCTCTGGGGTGTTGGCATCTGTGAGCTCCCTGGAGAGAAGACCTATTACAATATAGATTAAAGATGATTGTGTTGCAGAGCTCTCTGTCACATGACAAACAGATCAACCAATCAGCCAATTGCAAGCAGAGAGGCTGAGACACACAATCGGCGCAAGGTCATGTACTGATGGATGCTGTGTGTTTATGTTTATGATGTTAATTTTTTAATGTTTTATTATTTATTTCATTCTGAAGCGAAGAGATTAGTGTTCGATAGTAAACCGTGTCTGTCTAACGTGCGTTTAGTAGATCAACAATTTAAAGAATTTGCACAGATGGAAAGTTGCTAATGGATGCAAATCTACAAGTTAACAGTTTTAAATTACATTAAAACCAGGGATCACAGAAACATGACACAGGCGGCTCAACAAGAGTAAAATGTGTCTCTGAATGCGGAGCGGAGACTTCAAATATCTGAACATATGGCAACACAAGCTCCTATAGTTTCTCACAGACCTCCTCCAGTGTGTGTGTGTGTGTGAGTGTATTTGTGTAATGTGAATAAAAGGGAAATTAAGTGACAAAACAAACACTACAACGTGATTTTTCTCTATTTCCATTAAAGGTAAGCAGCAACAGAATTGAAAGAGTATAACTGTGTCACAGTGGATACACACATACACACAAAATTACACACATATACACACAATTATGGTCTGTTCTTTTTGAGGGTAAATGCATTAATGTATTCTGCATTCATTAACTGTCTCAAAAGTCTATATAACTTTATATAATCTGATTCTATATAATAATCGTTTTAATTCAGGTTCCATCTACAGTATAATCATGTGCTAACCAGTTTAATCATGTATATTTTTTACATTTACATCCAACGTTCTGTAGCTTCTGGTTATTGGAAAGGGAGTCGACATGATGAATTCATCATCTGCTGTCTTAGATCTTTAAAAGCACAAGAACACATTTCCAAATAAGACCTTGACTCCCGCTGCCCCCATAACCTCCTGTCCTCCCCTCCCCCTGTCCTACAAACCCCCCACACCTCACACACACGCACCGCACACACACACGCAGACACACACACCACACACACACACACCACACACACTCACACCACACACACACACGCACCGCACACAGTCTTGATGTAATTCACAGATGAATAATAGATGGGCAGACCTTCATCTCTCCTGTATTTGAGGGTCTTTGCTCTGAGCTCTGGAGACGAGTCCAGGACAGAAAACTGCATTTAACATGAGGTGAGGGATTCTTCCATAGACTCACTCTGTCTTTGTTTGGCTGTCTGCCTTTGTGCCAGTTTACCTGCTGGGATCAGATTTGAGACAGTTTGTCCTGCTCTGACATATTTCTCCGTTATAACAGACAGAGCTTCACAAACTCTTCACAATCACAATTTCTTTCATAAACGCCCAACCGCTAACAACCATCAAAATGTATTTACTTTAAACATAATATCACTGCTTATTTTATGCACTGTTACTGCACAGATAAATGTTTGTTTTCATAATCTTACATAAAATAAATGTAATACTTTTTAAAATTCTCTTTCTGCTTGCTGACCAAAGACAAGAAGGAGAAACAGATTGTGTCAACAAATCATTCTATCAATCCCTGGAATAAATGTTTTTATATTCACAACACTAAGAACATCATATGTTATCCATGATAACATGTAATCCATGTTTTTAACTGCATTTTTTATAGCAACGTTTGCTTCAGTTGCTCAGTTTCTGTGTCGTGCACAATTAGCAACTTCCTCTAGTTCTGAGTGGCAGTTCATGAGAAAGTCCATCAATAATGCAGAGTGCTGGGGGCTCGGCACCGCACTGGTTCTGCTGAGCCGCCGGCCCATTTTCGTGGCCTCTGCATGCCCCCGTGTCCTCAGGCCAGCACAGCTGGGGGTCGGTGTGTTCCCTGAGCTTTCTGATCAGGATCTGTGCTAATGACAGAGGCTTCACCTCCACACCAGTGCTGAGTAACAATAAACCCTCTCGCTCTTCAAACTGACCAACACGTGTGTCAAAACAACAGCGATCAGAATACACCTCCACCAGCAATAACGTTATAAAATACATTCCCTATATGAATAATTAATACAGCCAAACATTGTTCGCTGGAATTAGGCTAATATTTCTGCTACAGTTTCTGTAATTAATTGGGCTACAAATGTATTGTCTTTACAGGCTTTAAACTGTTGGTGAACCAGATGGTCAGTACAATAGTTCATTCAAACCCGATTAATTAGAGAATAAAAGCAACTGAATGAAAGACAAATGCAGTCTGACCCGGTTTAAATACGTGTGCGCAGAAATACATTGTGGTAATCTGGGCATCTGATCAAATGTGTGTGAATAATAGAAATGGATAATTAAATGAGTCCAAACCAGACTGGACAATTTAGTCCAACGTGTGTGTGTGTGTGTGTGTGTGTGTGTGTGTGTGTGTGTGAGTTCTGTGACCAGAACAAGCCTCAAACACTAATTTCAATGGCTGCTCCCTCAGCATGAATCAATCTGTTCACAGGTCCTCATGATGAGAAAATTCAAGCAACGCAATAAAAATAAAAACACACACACACACATAAATTAAAACACGGATCCACACGGTGTTCACACTGCAGCCCAGTTCTATAAAGAGAAGGACATCTGATCTTCTATATCTATACCAGAGAGTTTCTTATTGTTCATCTTCACTCAAACTGGGAAGATCCTGTCTCTCTCTGTCTCTCTGTCTCTCTGTCTCTCTCTCTCTCTCTATTGGATTACTGGAGATCTGGAGAGCAGACAGAAACTTGCCCTATACAGCAGAAGATGATGCTGCACACAGCTGTATTGATCCAGAGCCATTAAACCCTGAGAGGCTGCAGGATTCAGTGAAAATGGATCAGGAATCTGAACACACAGGCAGGAAAAACACGGGAATTACAGACTAACCTACGGAGAGGATTTACAACTGAAGCTTTCCTAGCTGGACATTAAAATCACTATGAAATCAAAATATCCTGTCCTTGATTTTTTTTTATTCATATGTCCTAAAAAACAAATAAAACAATAAAATAATGAACAAACAGCAACATTTCTACGTACACATGCATTATAATATTCATAGCTGTTAGAGCGTTTTATTAACGTTTGCAGTTGTTGACATCTCGTATTCTGGATAACTTTACTTCAGTCTAACCCGGTTACATAGAAACGCCCCTGGCAACGAGAGCTGATAAATAGCTGTACAGGATCTATAAATTCAACCCGTTGTTGTCTATTACTGTACTTAATGTTTGTAAATCTCAAGTAATGCTCAAATTAATCCGATTTAACCTGATCTCAAGCGGTCTGGTCAGAGTAAGGGGGAGAGAGAGAGAGAGAGGTTAAAAGCTGTCCATCTAGTGCTCATATTTCCTTCACTAGCGACACAGTTTTAATTAAAACAGTCCGGATCAGAGAAAAGCATCGCAGATGAATCACTGTATGAGATTCTACAGCGTCAGGAACAGCAACCGAGAGCCACTCCAATTACATCTAAACTGATGAGTTCACAACTTTAACACTGAGATAAAGGCAAGACCACAACTTCTGTTGTGTTAGCAGTGCAAATCTGAACAACTTTTCTTGGTTCTGGAACAACTTTCTAGTCCAAAAATACACACAGAAGTTCATAAGATTAATACTTATAAAACTTGATTAAATCACATTCACAAAAAACATCCCTTACAAAAATATGATAATGTTGATATAATCAGCATTAAAACTTTCAAATAAAACTTTCAAATAATAACTTTTTTATTGAATTCATTTTATACTTGTTGGTAAGTAAAATATTCATGATTGACATTTGCTTTGCCTCTGTCCTCCATCTTGTTTTCACGCTTCTTATCGCAAAGGATTCTGGGATTGCCACAGTAAATGTCCCTGCCTTTAAAACAGCCTCACACTGAGACTCTGCTGTCTTTTTAAAGCCGTCTAACAAAGGTTTTGGCATCTACTGACTGCAGGTTTGTCACATTTGCACCATGGCAAACATACAGTGATCCTCCACAAGTTTATAAATCGTTCACGTACTTCAGTCCCATTAGGGACCTCAATCGCTCATTTCTGTGACTGAACACATCAGCATACAAAAGTGATCTGTGTTCCCGGCAGACAAACTCTTTGAACTGCCCCTCTCCCAATATTGAACTTTCAATATGACTATATCAGATCAGAGAGAGAGAGAGAGAGAGAGAGGGAGGGAGGGAGAGAGGGAGAGAGAAAAAGCAAGAGATAGGAGGCAGTAATAACCCAATAAATTGCCTCTCTAGGGTCCGTCGTCTCCAAGAATATCAGAACCGCTGATTTTAACACTCCACAGGCAAGGAGAAAGGATTTCTCATAAACCCGGCAGCAGTAATTAGTGTTTCTCAATATGTTTATTTAATAAAATCATCGGCTGATCTTAACAGACTCAGACACTGACTGTAAAACTGTCTGTCTTACACATAGACGAATAGAAATGTTATGACTTCTGACAGAGAGGGAAGTAAATATTAAAGCAGAACGACAGGTGCGTCTGTTTCCCTGTCGTTCTATTTTCCTCTCTTTCATTCTCCATCAATCCAGTTTGTCCGCAGCGGAACATCAAAGCGGTTCTGAAGGATAGGAGAGAGAACGGCACAGCTGTGGTGAAACTGGAAACTGTGAGGTTTCTGAGGAATGCTGGGAAATGAAGAACACCTTTTGATCTGTGAGGATTAGTTTAAACCTGGAGGACTGAGGCTGGTGTGGATCACAATGGATTACAATGTTCACATTATCATTACGCTATAAATAACCTGTGGAGTTATACGCCTGGGGTAGTGATACACAACTGTGATCGATGAATTGTGATACAATATGTGCATTTGAGGCAAAAACTTAAGGTCAAAACCCAAAAACTTAAGCTGTGGATTACAGTTTAAACGTAAATCTAAGTTGAATATGATTAGAATAAGATATTTTCTAGGCTGTTAAATAAAACTCAATTAAAATTCCACTCAGGTCTTTCCGCTTTTTCTACACAAACCTTTTAAACACAATAAATCTGTCAGACAGACACGCCAACTTGCTTTCCTGTCCCACCTCAACACAAGCCTGCATTTTAAAAACAGGGTCACACACACACACAAACAGACACATTTATACACACACACACGCACGCATTCACATTCACAAACACAAACTAACCCAAACCCTGACATATATTCAGAACCACTGACTGGAAAGAACATCTTTTCTTAAATTTGACAGTGTGTTTCTCTCTCTCACAAACACACACACACACACACACACACACTTCTTACCAAATTCTTCCAAGAATCTCTGAGCTATGAAATGAATAGTAATTGCATTTATAATAATTTCTATACTACTGGAAAAATATCTGAGACATTATTTACAAATGACACATTAAAAAAGACACATAAACGACTCCAGTAAGTCTCCTAAGCCATAACTGAGCAACATTTGAGCAGTTATAATCTCACTGTATGCAAAATCCTGTTTCTGTGTCAGACAAATCTGTCTTCACTCTCTTGTGACACCCAAACTCCCCAGTAAGTTTTTCAGTAACTCTTCCAGTCAAATCAAACACCAGGAAGAATTCAGACATGAAACTAGATCAACCTCGGTGTTTAATCCATCACACTGAGACAAAATACACTGAAACCCAAGAACTCTGTTTACGTCTGTTCAGCGCTGATTTTACGCCACCCTCACGTCACGTCTCGGCGAACATCTGACGTCCTGCATTAATTATAGCTGTGGTGTGGTGTGAGAGAGGCCACATCGTTGGAAATCTTCTCTATTAATAGTGAGGAGCTCTGAGGTGGAGCAGAGGAGCGTGGAAACAAGGATTATGGTTCTGCAGGGAGTTTCCTTACCTTCTATGGATGGAGCCTGATCCTGGGCCGCATACAACATCTCCTTGAAAGCCTGCGTCAGAAAAACAGAGCCATTAGTGATGAGGGTACGATGAGGTCAACTGACCAATGATGTACAACGATGTCACAGGACTCAAGGGACCCTAATAAGGAAACCCAACCATGGTGAAGATAGTTCAGATGGCTGCACTAACTGAGGTAACCTCTAACTAGCATGCTTGCTGGGCTTCAATATCAGTGAATAATGGTCTACAGGTCTTGAGAAAATAAACATGTTTTGTTCTTTTAGTTGTTTAGTTGCCATTTTTTATTTTCTGTGAAAAAAAGACATTCTCTAAAACATTCTCAAAAGATGTTATTGCAGTAATGTTATTAGAACATTTTATTTAACAATTATACATCTCAAAAATGTTATTCTTAAAAACTGTGGCACGATTTTTACTCCACAGATCCTACAGGCTGAAGAAACTTACGCCTTTTTTCAAGAAACTGATCTCTAGGGCATTTAAAACATTTGATTTCCTGTCAGCAGGGTTATTCTCAGTAATTAGTGTAGCTTCATTCATCATAATGATGAATATTTTTGGATAATGATGATATAAATGTGAATGACATAAAAAATAAATACAAGGTAAAAAATGTGTTTTGTTAAGTCCCTTATCTAGTCAAGTGGTTTTGGTCATATTTGGTTATTAAATGTTGTATTAGTTAAACAGACGTTTCTAGATCAAGCTAAACTCAAACCAAGGTCTGTATGAACAGGTACAAACAACAGCTTCACTATATACAGTTTTATCCTCAAGGTCAAATCCTGGCTAACACTTGAGCCAATGAAATACGAGAATCTCAGAGATGGTAGCATTGCCGTGGTGATAATGATGACAAAGACTAGATGTTTTCTCCAGAGAACTTGGGTTATACAATCGTTGGGTGTCACCAGGATACATGAATTCTACATCTGCTCCCGCTCCAGAAACTGTGAGATTTGGACAGGTCTGTATGTCCAGTGTGTGTGGCAACAGATGCCATCCCTGTGGGAGTGTGTGTGTGTTAACAGCGGGTCTAAAGTCTGCCAAGATCATCCATACGTCCCGTTAGACCTGCTGCTCTGAAAAATATATGCACGGTCAAAACAAGTCACACATTTATATCTGCAAAGCTGCAAAAACAATCACCACAATGCTGTATTTGTTGTGTTTGACGAGGCAAGAATCACTGTTAGTGCTCACTATTAAGGGTTTGTTTGTTTAGTTAATGGGGGAGGCGGGTTGCTTTGTTTGCAATACACATACATCCTTAGAAACACCCCAGCAACCACTCAGGACATCTTAGCAACTGCCTAGCAGTGTTCTGAATACACTGATGGCATATATGTCAACAATGGCATTGAACATACAGAGTGAGTACAGCAGCTATGACACAAACCACTCAAATCGTTCTACATCCATCTCTCCACAACTCAAACATTTTCATCCTCTGGTTCTGACAAACCGCTCATTTAAGTTATTTAAAACACAGGGCATGACACCTCTTTAATTTATCACTCAATCGCTCTGTCAGTTTATTAACTGAGGGACTAGCGTTGTTTCACGCGTTACTGCAGTCAGGCGGCCGGCAGCACGCAAATCAAGTTCACATCGATATTTCAACATCTTCTCAAGGTCATTATAGATTTGAGATATTACACAATCAAACACAACCCAGTTAATGTCAAATCTCATTCATAGTTCTGAGAAATAGACCGGCTGAGTTCCCAAAGCTTGTTTATGGACTCGTTTTATTATTGCGTTGAGCCTGCGGGCCTCTTTCTGTTGAGCCACAAGCAGTAAAGCAATAGATGAGCAGAGAGAGTCTGAGAGACTTTACTGAGAAAACATAAATAAGATCTTTTCTTCATTCAGTGACTTTCTACACGACACAGCAGCTGTGTGTCAGGCTGTGTTGAATGAGCTGAAAACTGAGATCCTTGTCATTATCTTTCCAAGGGCGAATCAAACATCTCCCACAATCCATCAGTGCAGGTAAAGAATAGATGCAGACAGTGTGTTGATAAGATTTAACTGATCAGGATATTTCTGCTCATATGTATGAGTCCAGCACACAGATGGAAAACAGATCCGAACAAAATTCCCTGATTTTGCCAAATCATTCTGAATTGCACAATTTTCCATTTCATTCAAGAGCCGTTTGTCTTGTGCTTCGAGAAACGATTCAGAACGATTATTGATACTTAATTTAATAAATAAAGAACAGATATTATTGAATAGATATAAACGTTCCTGTCATACATGAGAGAATATCTGCAAAAGATGAACTCTAAACCAATTCAAAGATCAAAGACCGATTAAAAAGGTCGATATAAGAGTTGAGGGAATATTTCTCAGCTGATAGTCGCTGATCTTTCTCAAATGAATTTTTTTTTCCGCAGTAATTGCAGACGTTCATGTTTTGTCCACTTTCTGTGGCTGATTACGGATTCAGCGTTCCAGACAAAGGATTCCTTCATTGCGCCAAAACGCGCGCAGGATTTCTGACCATCGCACAACAAACACAACCGATCCATCAGCCACGATACAGTCAATACATCCACAGCATAAAGCATCAATATTACACCAACATGACACCAAAATCGCACATCTAACAGTTAAATGAACATTTTTCAAACCCTTGTTCAGATGTCAACAAGCATGAGATAAAAAATTAAATATATAACAAATATTAGAATGAACTATAATAATCATAAACCTCATTCTGAAATGTCTAAGGTAAAATCATCAGTTACTTGTTTTTTAAGTGAAATGACATTTTACAGAGATACAGGGTGACTGTGAGGTTACATTTAAAGACGGATAAACCATCTCTGTGTCCTTTTCTTTGTTCATAATTCATTCACAAATGCTGGTTGAAATCATTGGAAACCACAGATTCTTCAATTTTTGTTTTTGTTACTCTTTACATTATTAATGTATATCATGTAAATTATGCACACGTGTGAAATAATGATTTTAACTTAAGAAAAAACAGATCAGATCAACAAGGACTCTGGACTATATAAATATAATGTTCTGTTGGATCAACCGGTGTCTTAAAATAATGAATAAGATAACGGGTCTCTGCTCTGAGCCCGACGGTCAGCAAATGAAATGACGCAGAAGCAACTGCATCAATCCGTAATGTCCTTTCTGGCTTTTTTCCAAAACAAAGGAATGAAGTTACAGAGAGTTCATTCAAAAACCTACTAGTTCGGTTCTGATGGATCGTAAGTGACTCCTGCGCTGGTGAACCCAAGACCCACAACAGGCGAAAACCAGAAATCAAACCATTGCATTCATTTAAACGCTCAGAAGCAGGAAAATATCGATGCCAGTTGGTTTCTATTTTCTTTCCACAGCGTGAAGCCACACAAACGTATCGCATGCAAAATGATTTCGAGGTAACTTTGTTTCACCTTAAAGTCTAATATCATTTTTATAAATACATTAGAGACGATTTGACCTGTTTCACAGTTTCCGTAAGTTGAAACCCAGTTTGCTTTGATACATACAGCAGAACTTGTTATAATAAATGCATCATCTGAAGTACATATACCGTCACCATATATTAGCGCTGTACGTTCATAAACACCCTCATAAATTCATGCATTCATAAATAAAGTCATGCATTCATAAATAAATTCATGCATTCATAAATAAAGTCATGCATTCATAAATAAATTCATGCATTCATAAACAAATTCATGCATTCATAAACGTCAGTCTCACCTCATACTGAATGTATTGTTTCCTCCATTCTGGAGTAATATGGGCGGACAGGTGCTCCGCAAACTTCATGCTTGCGGGATAAAAACCCAAACCGGCTTATAATAAATCCTGTTTCTATAATAAAACCCTGTTTCTTTAATAAACTCCTCTTTCTTTTGCGCGTTTGTTAAATGTGTCACTAAGTTACGAGCCGCACGCGTCGCGTCGCGTCGCGTCTCTCTAAATCTCGTCCGCCGCTGTCCGGTGCAACATATTATATCGGTAAAAGTCAAACGCGCATGAAAGCACTGAAACTAACCTCCATACCCACTGAACTAGTTAATAAACAACCGATTACTGTGATCCCGGCGCGGGCGTCTCCGGGAGCGACTTTCTCTCGCGAGCGTCAGCGCGGCTGTGAAGCACCAGCTCCCGTCCGCCATCAGCGCGCGCGCTCCGGGAGTGACGCACGTGCGTCCGCGCGTCCCGGGAGGTGTTTTAACTTATCCTGCTTTTTTAAACATCACCACCTTCTTCTCCTTATATTGTAAAGGATTGTAAATATATGTAAACATATATAAATATATAAACTACTGAACAATGAAGGATTAGTTTTGGTTAGACATATTTTGGCACAATGTTTGATAGAGTAAATTTATAATTAAATATAATATTATACTATATACTATAATAGTATATACTACTATATAAATGTATAGTGCAATTAATAACAATAATAATAATCATCCATTTTGGATGTTACACGTTATATGGATTTTATCCTTTTTTTAAAGGAAATCCGTGAACAGGAAATGACATCTTTTCTTTGTTTTTTCCCTGTTATTAACATGCATATTGTCATGTTATATTTTTACTGTAAAATGATGTTATATTCTCATTAATGTAAAAATAAAGCACGAAGAAAAAAGCTGTTTTGTGGCCGGGTTACATACATACAGACCAAGTGCAAAAACTTACGGTGAATATTAGTATTTAGTTAGAAAAACCACTCCCTAAGCCCCGCCCCAAGAGCGTCACTGACCACTCCCACCTATGGCTTATTTTCTTTTGTCTTTTGGACCTAGCAACAGTAACCACTGGGGGTGGGGCTTATCACTGTTGGGATGAGATCACGTGCTGGTTGGGTTTCTGGGAATGTAATGCAGTCGGACACATGTGTCATTATTACAGTATATAATAAACTGTTATTTAATTATTCATCATTGTGCAGATCATTAAAACAATAGACTTGTTTGGTTTACAGCTTGTGAACTGCTGGCTTATGTCAATACACAAAATGCATTAATAATAATAATAAAAAAACAGACATTTCTGCAAGAAACATGGCTAAAAATAAAGTAAAATGAATTGAAATATACAACTTCACTCATGTTTATGCTGAAATCTGTTCACTTACACATTGGTGTATTGCTGCTGACTCAGGGCCATTTAGAAACTGATTTATGTCCCTTAAGAGGCTGTCGTTTATGTTTTAATATTTTATCATAGTCTGGTTGCTGACAGAGAGATACACACAAAATCACTTATGTGATAAAAACAACAGGTCAGAGGAGGTCGGATTTAGTTGTAAGTAAACTTAATCTTAATCATGCATTTGCATGTGTTACTTATATGTGCCATAAATACAGATTTTAGATTCTTTATAGTGGAATTGAGTGTTTAATGGCATTAAATACAGATGAAATAAATGACACTAAGCAGTAAAGATGTGGTCAGGGCGCTATCTAGTGGACAGTGTTTGCAACGCTGGGAAAGTTCTGGAGAGAAAATACGTATTTATTTATAATGGGAGTATATTTAGCATTTAGATTATCTGTTAAAAACATTTAAACACATTTGGTGTAGCGCCTATTAATCTCATTCATAACCAGATGATGCAAATGTTGGTGCCACACAAGAAGGTATCAAATATATGTTTACACATTATCTTCTGTTCTTCTTATATTATATTACTGTAGTATATATATCATACTATATTCTATATATAATGTAATAATGTGTATATTGGCTAATAATATATATATATTGGCTATCCATCACACACACACACACA
>JBAJNP010002723.1:30940-45405 GCA_036877545.1 Yasuhikotakia modesta
TTCTATTCATTTCTATGTTATATTATATATTATTGTTATTAATAATAATAATAATAATAATAATAATAAACAGGTAGCGTTACTCGGGGCGCCGTAGCGACACGTGCCGTTTATTGTGACGGACCGAACAGGTCCGGCCGAACTGGACCACAGAACCGCTGCTTATTAGCGTCCATTCATCACTAAAGCAGTTTTTCTGGAAGGCTTATAATGGCGTCCCGGTCACCATCATCTTCCTCACATACAGCGACGGGCTCCGGTACCGGTGCAGCCCGGCCGGACACCGGAGAACCGCTCGGGGGAGGGTCCGGTTCGGACTCAGATTTTGGGTTAGGGAGCTTGAATGTGGTTCCGGGGACGCATCGGTTCGTTTAGAGGAGCTGGAGAATGAGCTCTGGTGCAGACGGCCAGCAGAGACCCGCTGCTGTACCTGTACGCCGGATACAAACAGGTGAACAATCACATCTCACATAACTTATTCACATGTGATGACAAATACAGGATCATGCATTAAATACACAATACAACCCCTTCATGCTTATTCTTATACTTTATACATATTATTTTACTTCTACTGCTTTAACTAATTCTGCAACTAATATAGTAATTTACTAATATTCAAAACGGTATTAATTATAATAATACATATTAAATATAACATATAAATACATAATGCATGCCGGAAACTGTGACAGTCTCTTTTGTGATTCTATGAAGTGTCTTTACTGTTTGTTTTACTGGAGTAAGTAAATTTATCTGTCACTTATATTGAGAAAGTGCAATACATCAAATCCTGGCTTCTTAGATTTTGAGGGACAGAGGAGATGGTGAGATGGTCCATAAACACCATTTATAAACCTGTTCACTGAATGCATGTTTGCATTTGAAACTCTTGAATTGTGAAATAACTTTACAAATTAATGTGAAGTAATTATTATACAAATACATAATTTGTGTTTTCATGTTACCCCTGTATTATTGTCCACAGTTTAACACTGAATGCCAAAAACATTAAGACACTCATTTTGTTCCTCATATTATTGGCTTTCACAAGACAAACTAAAACTAAAGTGTTACGTCCTCAGACCTGGAGGGGTTGCGACTGTTAACTGTAGTATTATATGAAAATGTTATTTTTTTAACCAACCAAGTTTTCGGTTTGTAAATGGTTTAATAAAAACACAGGCTACGGTATGAAGACATGGCCAGCAGGGGGCAGTATCTGACAGTGTGTGTGTACAGTGTGTATTTTCTACAGTAACTTTGTTTGTCAGTAAAGACACAACACACACAACATCACAACAAGTGTGTAGCAGTTCTGCAGACAGTGTGATCTGTAATCCGCACCTGCCTTGTGTTCGACTCAAAACCTTTGTCACGTTCTTTTTCTTTCTCTGTCTTTTCCTCTTTTTCTTTTGTATTCCCTCTGTATCTCTTCATCGCTGACACCGCTGCAGGTAACGCAATCTGACTGCCACCCAGTGCTGCACAAAAGCATGTAAGCAAATTCTCCACCCACAGACACAACTGATTGTGTTAGTACGTTAAAAAGCACCGGGCGACTCCATTACAGGATGGAGGGCGAGAGATGGAGAGAAGGAGACAATAGCTGCTTCTTGACCTCTTATACGCTTCTGTTGTTTTGTGCAGCTGTTTGAGGGAAGAAAAGCGTATCAGCGGGAATTTTCTGGTTTTAATACAAGCGAGTGTTTTGCTTCAGCGAATGTGCTTGTGTTGCACTTTTACACTCGAAGCAGAAACGTTTTTTCTTATTTTAAGTAATTGAATTAAAATTGCTGTAGAAAAGATCTGGCCGGTTCCACAAGTAACATTAATCTGGTTCTCTGTGAGAAACGATTGGTGCTTGGATACCCAGAATCCTTTGTGCTCTCTCTCTCTCCCTCTCTCTCTCTGTTGCCAAAGGCTGTGGTGTTTGCTGATAGTCAGAGGATGAAAAAGAAGAAAAGTGAATGTAACCGTGTCAAAAATAACAAACTGACAAGTTGAGCAACATTGCAGTGAACTCCTGCCAGTTTTCTGTCATGTCTGAGTCGTGCTGTTCTGCGTTCAGTGTATTGGATTATAAAGCGTTTGTCTCCTTTGTGCTGTAGTTGTGTTTTATACAGTGCAGTGTGTAGCAGATGTGGGTTGTGTTTAGGTTGTGCTGTTTATCGATCAGCTGAACTCTCCACTGTGTTTTTCCTCAGGTGACGACATTTTACCTCATCAGACATATCAGACTCATAACGTGGTTTTCTGTGATGTATTAAAAGGTTTTAATAGGAAGTCTGGTGATATAAGTGTCACTGAAAGGAAGAGATTAAAACAGATACAGTTTTGTCCAAGTTGCAAAAGTGAATGTTTTAGACCATATGGCGTTATTTTAAAACAAAATTATGTATTAAGTAAAATTACAGTCGCAAATTAACAACAATTCTTAAGGAAAAGGATATAAATACACATGTGAGACCAGATTGAATATTTAAAGTGACAGTTCACCCCAAAAATGATCCATGTGTGAAATAACATGAGGGTGAATAAATGGTCATTTTTGGGTGAACGATCTCTTTAATGTGGATATTGTGAACGTCCTGTTTCTTGTTGTTCTGACAGGAATGTTTTTGCCTCCTGTTTGCAGGAGGGACGAGGAGGGGGGAGGCGGACTGTGTTCGGCGGGCCGGCAGTCAGCTCTCTGTACCAGGAGGAAATGATACGGTGACATATGCTGCTTATGAATATGAAGATTTGATTATAATTTCCCTTGATTTCGCTCGATTCAGCGACTTCAGCGAGGCCCGATTCATTTTCCTGCTCACAGAACTCAAGTACAGCCCCACTGCTTCCCTCCTTAACAAATTACGGGCTGAATTCACACGGTTTTACCTCCTAAATGAACAGTATTAGTATGCAAGCATGAGGGCGAGGAGGCCTGAGAAAGCGCTAGAGTTTAATTACGTTTTTATGATTATGTCGATGGTGGGAATGTAAAACGGATGGATCCATGCATGGCTGGATGGGTAAAGAAAATATGTGAAGGCATCAAATGGCACACAGGTTCATTCCCCAGGCTGACGTTCCGTGTTCTCCGGGGGAACGTCGTTCTTTGGGGACGGAAAAGCTAAGAGGCAATTAACATCCTGTTCCCCTTCTCTCCCCCATCAGACGGTCGCGGAGCGGCCCACCCCGGGCGTGACCCGATCGGGTCGCCATGCCAACCGCTTCACTGCGTTCCAATTTCCGACTCCGGTGATTGGAAGCCCTTCTGCATATGCAAATCACTCGTTAACATTTGATTAAAGAATCTAAATGGCCCCTCAGTGCTTCACTGCTGAACCAAACGCCCCGTAACCGCAGAACCATCAGATGTTCCGCAGACACCCAACAAACTACAGCCGACAAGCGCTTGTCATTAACGCAGGGATAGTGATCTTTCACAAACATTTTTGTTATGCTAGTTGTCAGATTCTTCACACCTAAATGCTTAGTAAAGTGGTCCAAATGTGTTTAATATTTACATCTTTATTATTTTAAGAGAAGCTTTCTAGCAAAGAATGTATTTCAGCGTTGTACTGCGTCATGCCAAATTAAATTAAATGTTTACATTTGTCAGGATCCTTAAAATAACTAAATGTAATTAAATATAAAAGTGTAACAGGGCTGATAGTAACAGGATCGATGATTTCTGAAGTTATTAAGTCATTTTAGTCTCATGCACCCACAGGAAGTTGTGAACGACTGAGTTTTCTTGTGATAGATGGGGCTGTTTTCGTGAGGACAACACAACAAGAAATAAATCAGATTTCAGTTTTGATTGATGGAAAACAGAGGTGTTGGTCCAGGAACACCAGGCTGTTGGTTCTCACACACGTGTTTTGTCCGGTTTCTGGCGAGTCCGAAAAGGTTGATCAAGCAATGTAGAATGACAGAGTAGCCTGTGACCTTCCCAGCATGCTCAGCGGCAGTGCTGATGTCATTTATCAGCGGGTCATTACTCCGGTGGAAGCTGCACACGCGTGCTCAGGTCTGCAGCGCAGGCCGGCATCGCCGTGACGAATGAGCCGCTTTATTGATTAGTTGCCCCGGGAGATTGATGATGCCCACATGGCACAGACATACTGGGTCACAGAAAGACCACCCACACCCACCCACTCCTTCTGATTTGTTAGTAAGTCCAGGGTTATTGCACACATACTGTTTACAGACATAAATGTTTTGAGCCTGAGTAATTATAAATAAAGTTTGTTTTAAATGAGAGAATCTGTCTTTTAGGGGCATATATTTTTGGTGAATTGTTCACTTAAAAATGTTTTTTGTTCCTTTACTCACTCTCATGTCATTTTAATCCTGTATGACTTTTTTCTCTTCTGTGTCACACAATAGATGTCAATGGGTGCCACTTTTGTTTAGTTACCAACATACTTTAAAACATCTTCCTTTGTGTTAAACAAAATAATTCATACAGGTTTGGAATGGAATGATGGTGAGAAAATAATGGAAGCATTTTGGGGTAAACTGTCCCTTTAAATTGTCCATCATCTGTTGTTGTTGCACTGCTCTGGCTCTCAAAAGCTGACCACCTGTATGTCTCCTGTATCTTAGGCCCGGGGTCTCATTCACTGCCAGTCTCATCTGCCCGACCCCTGTAATAAGAGAGAGAGATGCGGCCACACAATAGGGCTCCAAATGCAATTAATCTGCCACCCTGCATGGGCAAGAGGGGCAGGGGTAAATCTCTTAATGAGATTTCTCCCACCAACTGCACCTACTCCCTGATAACCCCTTTCTCTCTCTCTCTCGCCCCGCCTGGCTTGGCCCAAATGCCACAAGGTGATTAGAGAGTAAAATAATTAAAACTGCTGCGGTTTGTGCCAGGCTGGTGAAAATGCGGCGCAGAGGTGGAGGGGTGAGCGATGGCTGCCAGTAATGCGACGTTTGAGGCATGCAGCACCTGCGGGTGTCAGTCTGGCCCTGTTCACACCTGATATTAACATCATTTTGGCTGATTTTGATCTCTTTGAACAGTGTGAAGCGCAGGTGTAAATATTTGGAGGCCGTCACAAATGTAAATACACCGTCTTTGTAGTGTGTACACTGTATATAGTGTTCACTCTATATAAAACTATTGCATTAAAACTGCCTTTAAACTTAACCTGTGGCTTGCAAAGAAATTACCACCTGTTTTAAAAATATTTTATACCCTGCCTTTAATATTTACATTTTTTGGCACATATTTGAGGCTCAGTTTTTGTGATGTGACTATTGTTTTAAACAAATTTTTAAACAAATTTTTCTCTTTCATTTTGTTCAACCACAGAGAAGAGGACAAAAACATCTTCGATTTCTGCAGAGGGAACGACATTGAACGCATCAGCAGGGACATTAACCTGGAGACGGTGGACGTAAACGCTGAAGATGAAGAGGTAACACACTTCTGTCCTTACAGAGCAGCTGTGCGCTCACTCCCTCTTTCTCTCTATCTGTGTGAAGAGATCTGTTTTTCCCACACGGCTAAAACAGCAAAGGTCACCGTTCATCCCTTCATCCTGTTTTTATTCATGTATCATCGTGACCAACTGGCCTGTTTCGCTTCTTTCAGAGCTGCAATCCTGAAAGTGCAGAACATCAGGTCGGGCCAGATGGCAGCTTTTGTCGAGCCACCATTGTTGGTGTCATGCTGCAGTTCAACGCATCATCTGTAGAGGCTGCTGAATGTCTGTCTGTCTGACCTGTAAGGCAGCAGCGGGGGTTTATAGGAGATGTGATAGAATAATATACCGGTGGATTGTTAAAGATTATAATACAGATTATTTTCCAGACTGGAAATGCAATAAAATAATGTTATACTGGATAATCATTATTCATTATTATGCATTATCTTTAATTAATTTAAGTAAACCTTTAAGTATTACACTAACTGTGTATTGCTATTATATAGAATTTAGTGTATTTGTGTCTGAGCCGTGGCCTGTTTCGTTGTTGTAGTCGATGTAGGTTCAAATCTGGCTTGTGTTTGTCTCTCTCTTCTTCATTTCCTGTCCTGTCTCTGCTATGAAAATATTGTGTTTGTGTTTTATCCAGTAAATTAAATAGCTCTGATTTTAAGACATTCTGAAGAACGGTTGTTTAGAAGCATAAGATCACAGCAGAAAGGTTTTAAAGGTTTTTCTGAGGCACAAAACTAGTTCAGAATTTACGCTGTGTGTTCAAGGTCACAGATGAAGAATAAGCCTCACACGCAGAAGTGGCTTTAAGTAAGAAGTGATGTACGATCTCTGCTCTAACGTAACACTGCCTGATGTTTTCAGCACACGCTCCTTCCAGTGGTTTAATTTGGGCTGAGATGAGCTTCATGGCTGTCATTTGACCTCCTGAGGGTCAGAATATCTGTGCGGGGGGCAGATGCATTGCCCTCAGCGTACGGTGCAGCAGGGCAGGGGGAAATAATCTTAAAGATGAAGATAATAGATCCATAATTCAAGGTGGGATGATAATGGACAGATACAGGACCTGGGGGAGCCCTGCTGGTGTGTCGTGTGTTTCACCTGCTGTGAGTGACAGTCTGCAGACCTCTAGTTTCCTGCATGCTTTCTAATGTCTTGTGTGAGTTTATTTTGATGTATTTACAGTAATTTATATTACTGTAACATTAATAAAAGCTTTTCCATCTTTCACAGTAATTGGCACAAATTTCTGTCACTTCGGTCACAAACGTTGACGTATCAGATGGTATTAAAGTTGTGTTTATATTTGTATAAACCTGCTCGTATCGTCACACATTTCTGTTGTCACTGATTGCAGAGTTCTGGGTTTGTGGAGGAGACGATAAATGCATCTTGGGAGGAGACAAGAAAAATGTTTCTCTGCATCTCTGATGAAAATTTGACAAACAGTCTCCAAAAAGAAAAAAGCCGTGTGGTGTAAGACGGGCTCCCTCATAAATATCAATTTTAACATGCAGCAGCGCGGATCAATGGAATTTCAGCCATGGAAAACCGCTTAAGCAGTTTGTTTTATCTAATTGGCCTTCACTGAAAAATGAACTCTGCAGCCCGGACAGGAACAGGCGGATTCAGACCCGGGCGGCAGTGGAGAGGGGGGCGGCATCTGTGATCAAGGGTCTGCTCTCGTTTTGTCCCCGGGACCCCATCAATCACTGCTAAAGACTCTCCCGTCCCACAGCAATTTGTTTCTGTAGCCCCTGCGGTTCCCTCCCACAGAAGCCCCTCGGCTGCGCGGTGGCCGGAGAACTCATTCTGTCTGCACGTCGTTAAACAGCTGGGCTAAAGGCTCGGAGTTATAAATTGTTGTGCATAATTTATTTTTTTTAGAGGAGAGAAATCTATTGTGAAGTTAACTTTATACAGGTCTGCATAACAAAGGCGAATAAATGGATGCGTCAGAGGTGAAGAGGCCCTCATTCATCTGCAGCAGTGGACAGTTCAATGGTTTTGGGCTGCAGAGGTCCTTTGCAAATACCGGCTATTATTAAATATTCCACACACCTCTCAACCTGCTCTCATTCCCATGCTGGGCATCGATGGCAGGCGGAGAGTTTATTCAGAGACTGTATTTCAATTAGAGTAAAGGAGTGAATTATGGGATGTCGTGTGCATCCAGTCAGGATGTTCTGTGGATTGTCTGAAATGAATTAAAATATCAGAAAGTTATAATAAATTTAAACTCTTTCTGATGAGCTATTGTAGAAATGCGACAGATTTTACTAGCATTTATTTTTAATTTTTAAAGCGCTTTCATTTTACTAGCTTTTTAATTTTTAAAAGTGAAAACTTTTATTGTAAACTGAGTTGCAGGAATATTTTCTTGATAGCAACATTTGAACTAAAATTGACATGTAAGCATTTCATTTGGAGTTTAATGAGAATGTGAGACAAACGTTTGTTTGTTTCAGGGCCGAGCTCTGCTGCACTGGGTGTGTRACAGAGGACACAAGGACCTGGTGTCTCTGTTACTCCAGAACCACACAGATGTCAATAGCCTGGTGAGTTTATAAACCTACATGTGAAAATTCTGATGCTAGAAAATGTGAATCACATTTGCAGTTTACAGTTATATTAGCGCACAAATACTGTCTTATACATAATAAATTTCTGATTGATTTCCAAGCTGAATACTGTGGATATTATTTTATATGCAAGTATTTTTTTTGTCGCCACCTCTGTTTGAAACATAAAATTGCAGGTACTTCACATACTTTGTCAAGTGAAGCCAAACTGAAATTTCTGGGGAACCAATTTTTGTTTAAATGATGATTTTTTGTGTATAACTGGGGTGAGGAGACAGTTTAGACCTGTGTTCTGAGTTTAACTGAGGCTGTACTTTAATCATTTGGAGATATTTTTATCGTTTCAGCGGACGACTGTAAGCAGGCAGCTGTATTTAAAAAATCACTGCAGGTCATAAATAGAGATTTGACTTTGTCTTAAGCTGGATGAATCCTGCATTGGGAAATTAATACGGCAGGGTTCTGCGGTCACTGGTTTGATCTGATTCTTGCTAAGACAGATCAATGTAAAGTCATCAGCCAAATTGTTTGTATTATACAAGCCCATATAATCAGAACATTTGCAAATGACATTCATTTTTGTGGGTGGGAGCACAAGCTGTGCCTGGAATCAATCGATGCGGCGCTATTGTTTTATTTTAACAGTTACACTAATGTGAAATCTCCACCGGAGCCTCAATAGAGAACAGAGAGTGAAATTATATGAAACAGCCATTTTAGCGCTGACTCTCTATCACCCACAATTATGTAAGTTAATGTGACACCGCAAAGGTTACAGGTCAATTAGTTCATCGGTTCTGTAAATGATACAGGTTTTAAAACTAAATTTTGTCCATTTATATTGGACAGTAAATATTGACTTTATATTAACTGACCTTGACCGAAAACCAAGCGTGTGATTTCTGCAAATGTCTGGAAAAATCTGCAAATGTCTGGAAAAAAGAAATTTGTGGGCAGTTTCGCAGAGGCAATAGCAAGTTAACTTGGGCAGAGCTTTCAGGGATTGTTAGCCAACGTGTTACGCTAGCTGGGCATGTCCTTCAAAGTTACAGTGGTGCCCAGCAGCAGGTGAATATTAAGGCAGTTGGACTCCAGGAGTGAAATTATGGAGGACAGATTTATTAAGTAGCTCTCATGTGGCACCAGAGAAAATATGGCCGTGTTAAATCACGCTACAGCTCCTGCCAAATTATTATCCTATGTTAATACTTCCAGGAAGTGTGATTTGAAAGCAATATAAAATTTAGTAGCCACTCATTACAGTGGGTTCAAGAGCCACGACGGTTTGAAAGCATGCGGCCGGACAATGAAACCAAAAGTAATTTGTTATTAAGATGAAATTAGGAGTTTGTGATCAGATTTCAGACTTCAGTCCTGGTCGTGTCCTGAGGGAACTTTGTAACGATGAGGTTCTTTGTTCTTTCACCCACAGAACCGAGTTCAGCTTAGTGTTAAATAAAGATAAGAGTGCGTCATGTTTTTAATTTGTTGATTGATAAGGTGGGGGGAACTGTATTATGTTTTCAATGAAAATTGTGTTGAAATTAATCAACTGATGGTTGGTGAATTATGGGGCCGGGAATTTTGTGTTGTTTCAGAGTAATCCTGGATCAGCAGGAACCGCAGAAATAAACCCCTCGTTCTCTCAGATTAGCTCATACGCCACCTGGACGACATCATCGTGACATCATAGATTCGGTTCTCTGCATGATTGAAAGGAACTGGGGCACGCTGGCGAGTTTGGGGGGGCGTCACACATACAGCCCATGTGTGAAACATTGAGACACGTAATAATAACGTCTGTTCCAAACTCAATTACAGTAAAAGCAGTAAAAATGTTACAATACGTCTGTTTGTGAGTTCATATCGCTGTTGTTTTTACTACTGCAGAGTAAACAGAACACAGTCAACTGTAAAACTGTGTGTGTGTGTGAATGTGTGTGTGTGTGAGTGTGTGTGTGAGAGAGTATGTGTGAGTGTGTGTGTGTGTGTGTGTGAGAGAGAGAGTGTGTATGTGTGAGTGTGTGTGTGTGTGTGTGTGTGAGAGAGAGAGAGTGCGTGTGTGTCTATGCAAAGATTGCACAAACATTTTATTATCCCATGTATTTATATAAATATATTTATACCACCCAACTCAGTGATTGCTATCAGTATGTGAAGAAACTTACAACCAGCATAACAAAACCATTTCTGGGAATGTTCCTGCCTTTACAGGCAGTTTGTAACTTTCTCTCTCTCTCTGTTTTTGTGTGAAGCATCATGACACCAGCAGCAGTGGATGGTGATTCTCAGAGCTGCTGTCTGTTATTAATCCACTCCTCCTCCTGCAGGGCTGTGCTGCCGCAGCCTCTCAGTCCATCAGAATGAAATTCATAACTTAATTGAGGTCAGAGCCTGGAGCCGGGAGAACAAAGGGCCCGGGGAGGAGCAGGTAGATCAATAGTGAGAAATATCCGCCGTGCTGCCGCTGGTTTGTGGTGTGGAGTGGTTTGGCACACAGGAAGTTCAGTTACAGGTAATTTAGTGACGTTGTGGGCCTTCAGCATGTTTAATGTGTGCGGTGAGCTCATGTTATCATCCGCATTTATTTATCGATTATAAACTGCTGTGCAGCTTCAATAGTTCACCCAGCTAAATAAACTTCTGCCATTATTTACTCACCCTCGTGTTATTTAAACAACTATTTTAAGTTGCTTTATTTCTTCTGTGCAGCACAAAAATAATGTGACTGACGATGTTTTAAAAACGTTACAGGATTTTTAAGTTTAAATAACATCCTATACATGCATACAAATGATGTCATTAAGTTGTTTACACTAGAGAGATTTAAAGACACTTTTTTATTTTTTCTTTATTAAACTTTTATTTTTGACTTCTGAGGAACACAAAGGCAGATATTCTGAAGTATGTTGGGATGCAAACAACAGCAGCACCCATTAACACAGAAGAATAAAGTTTTGCATGAGGTGAGTAAATAAGGGGGAAATTACATTTTTACCTTTTACCTATTACCTTTAAACAGGTCTGAAGAACATCTGATTTGAATAAACTGTTACACAGCCTCATAATCTCAGCAGCTGTTTAAAATTCTCAAACATGCAGGACTTTAGCTCATGCCACAGGCCACTGTAACAAATGACTCCATCCGCCACGTCATAATGAATAGCAGAGGCAATCTGTCATAAGATGGGCGAGGAAAGGCGTCCAATCGTGGGCTGCGTGAGAGCGGCGTTACCCCGGCAGGTCGCGCTCCTGACGGTCACAGTTACAGCTCATTTACACGAGTTTCATTCTGATCTGAGAGCAGCTGAGGTGATTTAAACGTGAACGTAATCGTTGTGGTGTAAACGCTGGAACTGATTCCTACAGTGGAAACGTTAAAAGCGTCTCTGAGGAACAAGATGCAGATATTTAAGGTGTTGAACGTGTTTTTCTGGTTTTGAGACAGGAGCTCATGGAGTTGTGACACATGTTAGTGGTTAGCCATCAGCGGTTTGTTTGAAATGAATCAGTTTAAAAAAATAGCAGAAACTCACTGGAGAAATTGTTCTGAGAAGTTGTTTGGGTTTCATTCGATCATAAACACCTTTTGGGTTTAAGGCTGCCGTTTATAGCCGTGTTTTGGAGCAGGTTCAGCGGATTGTGTTAAATGTTCATTTATAGATCCAACTTAGATCAGAGTTTAACCCCTGATTCTCTCCGGCAGGCTGATAAGCTTGTGTATGTTTGTGTAAAAATGTTTGCATGCTTTTGGGCCAAAGTAATTTTAGTAAGTTTTAGTCAAATGATGAACGTCTAGATGAATGATGTAATCGAGCACATGACCCTGGATCATGACATCACCATGTTTGCACCATTACTTCATTGTTAATTCCTTCAGGTGTAAATGAATGCAAACTGCACATGCAGCACGACTCTCGGTACGTTTCATTCCCTGTGAATTCCCCCCAAAAGCATCTCCTGAAGTTCTCTGATGAACAGCTTTTCCAGAGCTCATCTGTTTCCTCCTCTTCCTCCTGCCTCCACAATACGTACACTCAACAGTTTTCTTCCTGTTTTCAAAGCATGTACATAAATCGTGAGGGGCATTAAAGCTGTCCGCAGCTGTGTGCTGAGAAGGAGAGAGAGAAAGAGAGATTGAACGCATTTCCCAGCAGGGGCAGAAGTCACCCGTGCTGTTTTACTCCCCCTCCGCTGCGATTTAGCCCGCAGCATTGATTTTCATATTAGAGCGGTTTATGCATTTATTTATTTTATTTATTTCTTTTTGAACCCCTCCGGTGGTCCCGGACCGGCCCGTGGTAATTCTCTGCCACTCGTGGCCCATCAAATTGCTTAATGGATCCTAAGACGTCCCGTGAGATGGACGGAGACACATAAGGATGGGGGGGATCTGAATTCCATGAATGTGTTTTTTCGTTTGCTCTGTTGGACTGTCGATGAAACCGTTGCTAATTCAGAAAGAACAAAAAGCGAATAAAGCGCAGCTCTAATGCGCTCATCAGGAGCCGTAAGTGCCGCGCGACGCCGATTAACACGCGTGTGACGCCGCATTCAGAACCGACTGTAAACGAAGAAAATCAATCTGTCGTGTTGATGCTAATCAATGCCTCTCTGAATATTACAGTCAGCTTAAACTGGTCCCCAGTAAGTGTTGCCTTGGAAACAATGTCCACTGTACACCTCTGTGTCTGTATCTCAGTTTGTCTCTTGATCTGTTTTAAGCACAAATTTAGCATCATCAGGTTAGACATCAGATCACATGTAAACCATTAAATCTGCAGTTTAAATTTAATCTTGTTAGTTTGATTAATTTATCCACTGTTGGCAGGTGTGTAATAATGTTAGTGTTGGGCTGAATGGAGTTGAGCTGATATACAGGTGTGTGTTTGTATTGTTGGTTCTGGTTTTATGAATCTGTGTTGTTGAATTAATAGGTTCTGTGATTCTGTGAAGCTGCTCAGGAGTTTTGGGCTGGTCCAGTTTTTTGTTTGGATTTGAAGCTACTGAGTTTGTCAAGGACATTTTGGGATGGAGTGACACACACACACACACACACACACACACTGTCTGGCAGGGTTAACAGATTCAATTAGGAGTGTGTCTCACCCCTCTGATCCTTTTAACACGACTCTCCCAACACCGGAGTCTCCTTGTGCTCGTGTGTGTGTCAGTCCTGCTGAATGTTTTTCTTATTCTCATCATACACTCAATACAGAGACTTGAATTTTAAATCAATTGATTCATTTGGTTTGAGCAAATGTCCCCTAGTAAAAATATGTGATTATGTAAGTGTAATTGTAAGTGTATGTAAGTGATCATTCTTTTTAATTCCAATATTTTTAGCAAAGCATGTTGACTTGAAAGCAAGTTATTGTTTTCTTACACTAACTTTTTAAAAGTTTAAAGGACTGACCTATATTCATTTGCTTCATGTGTAAGACTAAAACATTACATTAAATACTTATATATGTTGAGTTCTGTAGGTCTGCAGGTGTTGTGATATAACAGCAGAATAACTTCTGTATCATCTGCTGACTGTGATTAATCACATATGATCATCATAAGTATATCTGCATATGAAAAGCGTGTGATAAGATCGATTCTCTCCTCCGTCTCGTTTCTTTCTCTCCTGTCTGCTGCTACGCTCATTACAGTCCTCCCTGCATACGCTGATCATAACTCATAATTGCATGTGCATTTGTTTAATGTTTCTGTCCGGGAGAGAGAGAGAGAGATTTAGTTGTACTAGAAAACAGTGTTAAGGGATTAATCTGTGACAGTGGACCTCAGCACACACACATATGTTGTGAGGGGCTGTGCTGGTATGAAAACATGAAAGCTTTCAGTGAGCTGTTAGGCGCTGTATGTGTGTCAGTACCTCAGAGTGTGATGTGAGCAAAAAATCTCTCTTTACCTTCTATGGTTTTATCTTTTCTTCTTTTTACACTAATACACTCTTGTTACTTTAATAATCTGTTTTGTGTTTCACTTTTGGGTACAAGAAGAAGAATCTGTGCTGTTTTTGGAGTCATTAGTGTTTCAGCAGAAGATTTGATCACCAAATACAACAACTTCAGTTAGTTTGGTGTTTTTGTCTTTCAATCTCAAGAGAAGGATGTGAAGTGATTCTCTCACACGCTGGAGAAAAACTGCCACGCTAGCCTCCTACCTGTCTTTCCATGTCTCCTTTAAAAACCAAATGGAGGACAATCCAATTTATCCCTGATTCCATCAGACTGCTGCACAAACATTAGTCCTGACCCCCCCTCCACACACACACACACACACCTGAACACACACACTCACACACACACACCTGAACACACACACTCACACACACATACCTGAACACACACACACACCTGAACACACACACCTGAACACACACACAAACACACACACATACCTGAACACGCACACACACACCTGAACACACACA
>JBAJNP010002724.1:0-45398 GCA_036877545.1 Yasuhikotakia modesta
AAGCCCAGCTACCGCTGGCGTTCCTGAGTCAAGTCAAGCTACAGCTTCCGTACCAGAGCCTAGTCAAGCTACAGTTATCGTCCCTGAGTCAAGTCACGTCTCAGCTGTAGCTGTTCTCCCTGAGTCAAGTCACGTCTCAGCTGTCGCTGTTCTCCCTGAGTCAAGTCACGTCTCAGCTGTCGCTGTTCTCCCTGAGTCAAGTCACGTCTCAGCCGTCGCTGTTCCTCCCGAGTCAAGCCACAGCCGCTGCTGTTCCTCAGCCCTGTCAGGTTACAGCCGCTGCTGTTCCTCAGCCCTGTCAGGTTACAGCCGCTGCTGTTCCTCAGCCCTGTCAGGTTACAGCCGCTGCTGTTCCTCAGCCCTGTCAAGTCACAGCTGCAGTCCCTCAGACAAGCCAAGTCACAGCTGCTGTTCTTGCCTGTACAATGGACACTCTACTTTTGAACGTAGCGCTATCCCTGTCTGCTTGTTTTCTGACCCTACTTGTCTCTGACCATGCCAAGAATGAATAAAACCAAAACTCTGCACATGGATCCGCCTCCCGTCTCCATTTTCACACCCCACGTGACACCAGAACTGAAATGGTCTCATATGCAGTAGGCCCGATGGAATCATGTTGGCTGCTGCTGCCATGAGGCCTAACAGCTGCTAAATCAGAAGAACTGTTAGGTGCCCACAGCGACAAGAGTTGACTCCACACTTGCAGGAGACAATTGTGCCATGATTATCCAGTTGTCTATGTAATTTAGATGCCCTGTGGATGCCTTGGAGTTCTAGTGGAGCCAGAGCTGCCTCCACACACTTTGTGAATATGACCTTTGCCACATAAGAAAACCTGAGAAATTAGAAAGATCTGGCAAATAGGACACATGATCTGCTTGGGCTCAAACATAATAAATCTGTATCTCCTAGAAGATAGATTTAACTGATGGATGCATACCCCTGTTCTTCTTAGGATCTGTATAATATTGCCTGTAAAATTCAGAAATAAAAGGAAGAAGATGAGAGAAATGAATTGCCAGGTGCTTATGCCCTTCGAGATATCTGGGGCCACAGGGAAAGCAAAAATGCTTTTTTCTGGGGCTTGCCCCCAGTACAGTGCTGTTGGTGTCAGGTGTTCTTTTTCGTAGCCTTTGATGAAAGTACAAAATAAATCCTCAGATTGAACTTCCTGAACAAAAAGGCTGTATCCCTGTCCTGAATGCCAGTTAGGTTTACCACAGATGCCTCTACATTGTCACTAAAACAGACATAGAATGGCCAAGAGCTCCTGAACCACATCCATTTATAATATCCCCCACCTTTGTCCAAGGCTTTAAACAGGCCTTGTATGCCTACATACCTAATTGATTTATATGCTAATATTATATTTACCTCACATGGGAGGCGCAGTCCCCCGGCTCCCAACTGAATGAAAGAATATAAGATGGGAACAGAGCATACTCAGTGGAAGCAATCCTCTGAGCATGAAGCTCTGAGCCAATGCACTTGCAGGATGGCACACATCTTAAACTTTTTGGAACTGTTATTTTCTACTTTTCCTTTTAAATACTAGCAGCTTCCTTGATATATTTGTTTTTCCTCACACTTAGACCTGGTTAATGTGCAGACAATCAGGCTTCCTGAGGACAAGAAGATGTATTTTGCAGTCACCTTTTACAGTTGTGTGACACACACTGTCATGTCACATGATCTAGACTGAGCTATAAATAGGCCAGAATATACAGTACATGTGTTCAGACTTATTCTCTATGGCAGAAAGTTCGACGCAGTGTTGAATTCCCTCAGAAGGTAATAGAGTTTTTAGAATTATCTGAATACGATGCGTGTAAAGGTCTAGGTGGAGACATGCAGGTAATGGCACGCATTGGGTGGTGAGTTGTGACAGATTTATGACCCTGAAGCCTCTGTGGCAAAACACCTCAACCCTAGAAAATATCTGTGCTTTCACTTAGTGCTGTAACTCTGGAGTCACTTAAGTATTGGACTTTTCCATATTTACTGAATTAAGTTATTTGCTGTCGCTTTTTCTTTTCTCAACAAAAGTCATTGTTTTGTAAATGTGCCAGAGTTACTTTCTTCCCTCTCCATTAGATAACTATTTGAGTCACACAATGTGTAAAGAGGAACTAGATGGAAAACAGAGCTGGAACTGGAAGGCTGTTCGAAAGGGTAGGCAGAAACAATATGCTGCCTTTTAAGACACCATGTTTTGGATAACATTCCAGGGCAGCATTTCTTGTATACTTCATGGAAAAGAAAATCGCAGAATGCACTTTGATGAGGTCAGCAGAAAAGAAATTAGTCCAGGATGGTGGCCAGCACTGAGAAAACACACAATAAAAATAAGAAAATTCTGAGCACATCTTGTTTTCAGCAGTTATTTATGAATGCAATACAAATTTACACCCTGCCCTTTTTCCATAATAGAACTAATTTCCCAGATCAAGGTTCTGGCAGGCCATGTTTCATTGACAAAAGGCAGCAGGGGGGAATTTGGGGTGTAGTAAAAGTGAATAACTGCCCCCAATCCCAACCCAGAATTAGAATATTACTCATAATTAGAACAGGAATTTCTCCACTGACAAATTATCAGAATTATTTGCAGTTTAAAGTGGAGATGGGAACTGAAGTACTTTAACCACTTTGTAAGTGGCTATTGTTTGACTAATAGCTAACTGCTTCTTTATTAATGCAGTGAAATTCTTATGAGAAAAGATAAGAATTGCAACAAACAAGAATTGCTTAATTGCAACAAACTGCTTAATTGCCTTGTTTGTTCCTAACGACAAGAGAAATAGTGATGGGGACGCGGTAACAATGATGGAGAAGTTTTTAAAAAAGGGTAACCTAAACCAGAGCTATTCAATTGGCGGACTGGCCCGCAAGGTTGTTTTTTCCGCCCTCAAAGCAGCATATTAAAACAACACATCTAAAATAAATGTAGTTCAGTCGGACAACAGACTCTACTGTTATGAAGTGATGAGCCACAGTCAGCGCAGAACAAGAGTCACGTGACGTTAGGCAAGTGACTAATAGTAATAAAGTCTCTCCATGCATCCTGCAGCAGTTTATGTGCATTGCTCTAATAACACAATGTACACCTGATTTCACTGCTCTTGGTAAATCTAATAAATGTAATTTCTATTACTAACTATGCTAAAATGTTTGCCACTTTTTGCAGTTTAAATAAGGTCACTAAACTAATTTACTTTGACAGAAATATCAAGAAACAGTATTATTTTTTATTGACATTTTATTGACAGAACTTTTTTGTTAAGTGCACTAAAGTCTCAGTTTAATGTGTTAAATTGTAAAATGTTTAAATGATTGTGGAACAAGCCTGTTGTACATTGCACTACTACATTCAAAGGTTTTTTATGCAATTTCAAAAATATTGAAATATGAAAATATTCAAAATATGAGCATTTAAATGCGGTATGTTTGCGTTTTGTTCATTGCACTGTTATTGTTATGCTGTTTCAAAATACAAAAGGAGCAAGTTTAAATGTAGACTATATATTTAAACAAATACAGGTCCTTCCATCTCTGCTTGCCTTCTTTTTTTAGGACAAGTCACTGATATAATTGCTATGAGATTTTGGGATATATTTTAGTGTAATTAGAGTCTTAATAATTTGGGCTAACTAGATATAATTGTTGTGTGAGACTGAGTTTGATTAAACCAGGTTTCTCCAAAATGTAACAGTAAAAATATTTAGTTGACAAGACAATGCTGGGGTAACAAAACACAGACAGTAATTAATGAACAAACATACATGCAGGGAAATGTGACATAAAAAAAAACAGAATTAACAATGAATAAAAAAATAACTTACTATCTTGCTCAGGGGTCGGTAGACACATTTGTAGCTTTTTTTGTACAGATTATTTTGTTCAGAATGAAACAGGCACAGGTCAAACACACAGCAAACAGGGGTAACACAGGTAGTTCAAAAACATAAACAGTTCCAAGCAAAGAGGTCAGCAGGCGGCAAACAATCAACCACAGGAGGCATTCCAGGTACTAGTCCAGGCAAGTATCACGCAGGGAAAACCACTCAGAATTGTCCACACATGGCAAAACATGACTTCACAACTAGTTTGTGACAGAGGTAAGTATATATAGCGTGAGTGTGATTACAAGATGGCTGCCACCTTGTAAGGACATGTCCCAGGTACGGGGTTATGGGAAATGTAGTCAGTATTCCGGTGAGGGTTCCCGCTGGCGAATGGGTAGAGGGAGCCACAGAGACTGGATTCATTACAACTCCATACACAGATGGCCACCTTCTAAGTCAGCATCCTGACTGTCAGAGAACTTTCTAATTTAGTAATCTGAAACATTCCTTAGAGGCAATAGCTATTGTCACAAACTCGCCTCCCTCTGTGGGCCACCAGCGGGATCCTTCCCCGAGTATTGATGGACTCCAACTCCCATCGACCCCGTACCTGGGACACGCCCTCCAGCTGGCGGTCATTTGTAATTATCACCTGTATATAAACTCACCACAAACTCTTACCCATTGCGAAGTCTAATATGCCCAGCTGTTATTCCGAGAATTCTTCTTGTGTTGGATTATTCGTTGTGACCCAGACTGTTATTTGGATTCTATTTGCTTGCCGCCTGCCTTTTGGACTTTGTCTTGGTTTCTGGTTTTTGTGTTTATGCCTGCCACCTGTGCTCTGATATTTAATACTGATTTGCCTTACCTGAATTATTGTTGTTTGCTCACAATTGACCTTTGCCTGTATGACTCTGAGTTTGTTAATAAACTGCACATGGATCCCACTAAGCCTGAGAGTGTTACAGCTATGTACACCACACAAACTGTGTTATGCAAATTTAGTTTGACTAAACCCTTTTGATTGTTTTAGCAGCTTATGTGTATATAAGCATATATATTAAATTGAAAAGACAGAACTTTTCTACACTCTTTTCATCGCCCGGTTTAATAAATGAAGTTAATAATACTTACACTTTGGCCCAATTTGAATTAAGGGGAAATGAGAAATAGAGAGGCCCATACTAGGAATTTGTTTTCTGCATTAAACCCATTAAAGTTAGTGTACACCCAATGGAGTAATGAGATGTAAACATACACAGAGCAGAGGGCAGCACTGCATTAGATTTTATCACCTGATAATCGTCTTGATTTTTAATTTAAATAAAAGGAACAGAAAACAACCAAAACAAATAAAATATACATGTTATTTATATTTTTAGCCCTTTTATATCTGGTCAGACACACCCATTTATTTAATTTATCATCAGTTCTGCGTAAAAGTGTATACATATCCGCAATTTTTGATGTCAAAATGTCTTCAGGTTATGTATGTAACCCGATTTCCTTAGACAGAGAACAAGACACTGTATGAAGCTTTATATTTTGGTAAACGCTAATGCCCACTACATAACAGTAAGCAAAGGTCTACTATAGATGCTGTGAAACACTAGCACAGATAAAAATAGGAGCAGAAATAGACTTGTCAACACAAAAAGACCTGAGAACCTGAAGTTAAATTTATGTCTAAACTGTAAACTCTAATAAATGTGCTGAGAGGACCAGTCTGGCACAGTACCATCATCACTTAGAGATGCCTTAGATAATGCTATACCTCAGGTACAATAGACTTTATTGGCCAAAAGTGACACCATGTCACAGGTGTTATAGGTCAGGGTAATAGGTAATCTTTGATTGTAACACAGGGAGTTCAGACGGTTAGCTGGACCATGGGAAGAGGGATGGTTAGAAACCTAGAACACACTGGAATGGAGTGATATTCATGGCTGGTTTTCTGATTTTTTGAGCATACTCGGCCCACATGAGAAAACGAATCCAGTTGGACTGATGAGAGTGGCAGTACGTCCTGAGGAAGCGGGTAAGTTCCTTATTGAGCTGCTCCACTTGTCCGTTTGATTGTGGGTGGTACCCAGAGGTAAGGCTGACGTTGATACCCAGCAATTTACAGAATGATTCCCAGACCCTGGACGGAAACTGAGGACCTCTGTCTAAGATGATGTTCTCTGGAAGCCCGTAATATCTGAAAACAACATCACATAAAGTCTCAGCAGTCTCAAGAGCTGTGGAGAGTGGTGAGGGACTTTAGCCATGTTACATTCATTGCATGCTTTCGCAAAGTTAATCTGCCTGAAGACTTCACCACCAAAACTTGTTCCTGTCTAGCTCTGTAGTGACAGTGATACCTGGATGGCCAGAGCTGGGACTGCAATGGATCAAGATGAGGAGATGAGGACGCAGAGCTACTGGCACGTAGGTAACATCTCGGGGACATTCAGGCGGAGCTGGTTCTTCGTGAAGCGCTTCTCGGATATCAGTCATTATGTCCCATTGAACTGGAGCTACAAATACAGATTCTGGTAGGATAGACTGTTGAGATGGAGCGTTAGGGTGAGTGTCAAACATACGAGAAAAAGCGTCAGCTTTGGTACTTTGAGTGCCTGGACGGTATGTTCCCTTGAACTGGAAGCGAGTGAAGAGGAGTGCCCAGCAAGCCTGGCAGTGATTCAGACATTTAGCAGACTTGAGATATTCTCAAGTTTCAGTGATCTGTGAGTTCTCTGTTTCCCATGTCATAATTCTGTTCTGTGAGGCTTAGCTTGTGTGAGAAGGAGGCACATGGAAACATTTTGGGAGGCTCACCGTGTTGTTGGGAGAGAACAGCCCCAATGCCAGTACTTGATGTGTCAACCTGCACGACAAACTCCTTTTCTGGATCTGAATGATAAGGTATGGGGGCAGACGTGAAGCACTGCTTGAGCTCTTGGAATGTTTGGGCCGCACCTGGACTCCAGGTAAGATGTTTCACTCCTTTCTAGACCATAGATGTCAGTGGAAAGACAAGAGAACTGAAGTGGCATATAAAACACCTGTAGAATTTGCAAAACCCAGGAAGAGTTGTAATTCTTTTAAGGTTTGAGGTTGGGGTCAAATGACTACTGCTGTCACCTTTTTCTCATCCATCGCCACTCCTTCTGCACAGAAGATGTAGCAAAGGAATGACATACAGGTCTTTTGAAACTCACATTTCTCTCTTTTGGCATAGAGCTGGTGCTGGATGAGTCGTTGTAGAACAGCTCTGGCGTGGGTAATGTGTTCCTGCAACCCACCAAAAAAATAACCCTGCTGAAGCTGGGGATTTCGATGGCCTGATGAACCTGTTCTTTAATTCTTCTTGTATGTACTCTTTCATAGCCTCGGATTCAGGTTGTGACAACAGGAAAATTCGACCCTTGGGAGGTACAGCACCTGGTAAGAGATCAATGGCACAATCGCCTGCTCTATGTGGTGGTAATCTTATGGCTTTGCTTTTACTAAAGGCCTCCTTTAAATCAGCATATTCAGGGAGTAAGTTAGCATCTGTGGTTGCTTGATCAGGTGAGTTTGACTCTACTTGAACTTTAGAGGCTCAGCATAGTGGGTTGAGACAATGCTCCTGGCATTCAGGAGACCATTGAGAAGTCTGTTTCTGAGCACAAGATATGGTAGGGTTGTGCTGGTCCAGCCATTCGATCGAATGGTCGGTTGGGACAGGTGTTTCTTAGATGACCAGGTAGTCCACAGTACAAACATAACTTCTCTTTGATGCGTTTTTCTCTTTCTTCCAGGGTTAGACAACTGTAAGCGATCTGCATGGGCTCAGGGTCTGGGTCTTTAGGCACCTCTCTGGGTATTTCTTTGGAGAGTAACTCCAAAGTTACTTTCTCAGGGTCTCTCTCTGGGAACAAATACTCTGGAGCGAGCTGCCTTGGTAGAGGGTCTGTGCGAACGTAGCAGGTTATCAATTCCTTCATCAATGAGATCTTTAAAGGCCTGTTGAATCACTGTGTGTTTGATTACATTGATGACATTTTGATCTTTTCAAAGAATGAGGAAGAGCATGTGAACCATGTGAAAACTGTTCTCTCATGTCTTTTACAGAACAAGCTATACGTCAAAGCAGAAAAGTTTGAGTTCCATGTAAAGCAGACAATTAGCCATCATTAGCCACCAGGGGTGTCAAGATGGACAATAGTAAAGTACAGGCTGTTACAGAGTGGCCCAAACCATCCACTATAAAAGAACTGCAGCGATTCTTGAGGTTTGCAAATTTCTACCATCGATTAATTCGAAATTATAGCATGGTGGCATCTCCCTTACTACTCTCATTGGGTAAACCCATGAAATTAATGTGGAATTTGGAAGCTGAGTAGGCCATTTGCAATCTCAAACAACGATTCCCAGCCTTCCTTTCATAGTAGAGGTGGACACCTCCAATTGTGGAATTGGAGCTGTACTCTCGCAACGTCATGGTAATCCTTTTTTCCTTGGTAAATCTTTTTCCATGTGTTTATTTCTCCAGGAAACTTACCCAGACAGAGTTAAATTACGATGTGGGAAACAAGGAGCTTTAGGCTATGAAGGASGCTATCTCGGAGTGGCGGCATTGGTTAAAGGGGGCAGTGCATCCAGGTGATAACAGACCATAAAAATCTATATTAAGTATAGATTTATAGATCTATATAGAGTATATTAAGAAAGCAAAAAGACTTACCCCCAGACAAGCCAGGTGAGCCTTATTTTTCACCAGGTTCCAGTTCACTGTTACTTATCATCCTGGGAGTAAAAATAGTAAAGCAGATGCCCATTCTCAAAGACATTGGCCCACCACTGAACATTCTATGGCTGAAACCATTCTACCCCCTACCGTCATTCTCATGGGATCTGATGGAGGAGATCAGATCTATAAAAAATCTATCAGATCTACCCATCCTCCCTATCAACCTGGTCAAAGGGTCTGGATCTCCACTAAGGACCTCAAGTTGCGGCTTTCCTGCAGGAAGCTCAGCCCAAGGTATGTAGGCCTGTTTAAGATCATACGACAAATTAATGAGGTTACTTACCAGTTTGAGCTTCCTGCTAACTATAGGATATTCTCTCCTTCTTTCCATGTCTCATTGTTGAAACCGGTCCACTGGGAAGCCCCGGGGGAAAGTGCAAGGGCCGCCACCACCTTTGGTCATAGATGGCAGTCCAGCCTATAAGGTGAGCGCATTGCTAGATTTCTGCCGCAGAGGGCGTCAGCTCCAGTACTTGGTGGACTGGGAGGGCTATGGCCCAGAGGAGAGATCCATGTCATTCTGGACCCGTCCTTGATTTAAGAGTTCCATTGAGCCAGACCCGACTGACCAGCACCACGACCAAGGGGACGGTCATGGAGAACTCCAGGAGTCGCTCCTATAGGGGAGGTTCTGTAACGTCATGCTCCTTGCCACCACACGAGCAGAGGGAGCCATCATCTGAATACTGACCAGCGCTCCCTCTGCACTTCCTGTTCCGGTTTCCTGTTTGCTCATTTCCTGTTTTGGACTATTTAAACCATGTGCTTGCAACACCACATTGCAAAGTATTGCCAGTATAAAATGCACATGGATTCAAACCCGTCTGCCTCAGCCTCGTTACAAGGGTATACAATCTCCTAGAAGATAAAACTTTGGAACTTAGAAAGGTCTCTACAACCTCAATTGAGAGAACAGCATTTAAAAGCTGGGTGCCCTCATGGGCCAGACCCACAGTTTCCACATCTCTGGCCTTGGGTGAAAGACCAACTTCCAAGCCTGACACAGAGGATCCCTCCTGACTGCTTCCTGGCAAACCATGGCTAGGACCTGGTAAAAACTGGCTCCAGACACACAGAACTGCCACCCCAGCCTAACCCAAAACTCTGAATATACAACAAGGAGGGCTGAACCATGCTGGCAAACATTTCCTTGACAGGAGTACAGAAACAAAAACAATGGTCTTTTAAAACAAAACAATGGTCTTTTTCTGGTCTTTGTTAAAGTAGGCCAAGGTGGGGCTTAAACTCAGGGGTCTTAGTTCTAGTGATGCTCAGAACTTGCATGAGGGGCACCTACCAACTCAACCCTGACATCTGGGATGGCAGTTCAACTCGTATGGCATTAACACTGAACTAATAAGCCCTAGCTGGACCATCAGAACTGGCATAAGCTAGAAGACCACCATAGTTATCATCGGTCCCACCTGTAATGGCTTATTATGGGTGCTTGGAAAATAGGAGGGGAAAATATGAGGCAGGGAGGGATTGTGTGAGATGGGGCTATTCATTTCCTACTTGCCCAGCCTTCAGCTTGGCTGTCCATCACCTCCTGCCTCCTAGCATCACTTCCACACCTTGGTCCAAGAGGGAGCATAGACGGTGATGCTCTGCTTTAGGCCCCACCTACAATTCTATCTGTAGATGTGCTATGATCTCTTAAAAAGCTTTACTGCACCTTCACTGCTCTAAACTTTATGACAGCTGTCTGTACCAAGTGGATGCTCTGTGTCAACTGGTAAATTGCCCAGACTCATCAACAGATGAGTAACCTATGGTAGCAGCTGTAGCACCTCCCCTTGATGTAGGTCCTTTAGGAAGCCAGTGGCATCTTCCATAATCTCATCACCTCAGCATGCTTTTTGGAAAGGAATGGCAAACCAATGAGAATTTGTTGACCATATGTAGCCAGGAATTGCTTGTTGAGTCGGCCTTGTCGAGTGATTGTTCACTCGCTCTTAGCCTGCTCTGGCACATCCTGCATTTCCTGGCTCATCAGAAGCAAGAAGCTGTTTCATAGATCAAAGGACTCAAAGGAAGATAAATGCTCCCCCTGACCTGGTGGATGAGTTTCCACCATGCCTTGGCAGCAGTGGGACAATACCGCGACTCATGGGGCATTCACCTGGGCTCACCCAAGCAGACAAACGGATGTTAGCAGTGTGTGAACTCAGCTCCCTCAATAACTGAGGGTGCATGGTCCTTGCCCAGGCAGTTCACACACAGAACATGCTCCATTCATGCTTCGATACCAGACAAAACAAATGGCTCTTGAAAAAAAACAACTAATGACATTCTCTACAGGTTTCCTAATACAATTGCTTGATTAAGTATAGATTTAGACACCAGTCATACCAAACCTGCGAGTGCAACATTGCCTCTGGCTTCAGTAAGGTACCAGCTGTACCACTCAACATAATACAGCTGCTCCTGATTCCCATCTGAATAAAAGAGCGTAAGGCGGGAATGGAGCATCCTCAGTGGGCGCTTCATAGCGCTTATATGTTTTTTCTTTATACTGATTAACATGCAGACAAACAGGCTTTCTAAAGAGCAGAAGCTAACGTATTTTGAAGACACCTTTTAAAGACTCTGTGGTGCACAATGCTGCATCACATGTCTTTACCTGTTTATAAATAAGGCTGATTTTAAACATTCAGACTCGCACATGTTCCCAAATTTAACACAGTCTGAGTTCCCTCAAACGTAGGGTAACCAGACGTCCTCCTTTGCCCGGACATGTCCTCTTTTTGAGACCTCTTTTTGTTTTTTGTTCTACCAGAGCCTCAAACATGTTTACATAGAATTTGCGTTGCATTTCTCTGTGTAGTTCACAAATTAGTCATGCCTTCCCCATACTCAGTTCTATTCGCTTTGCATTGAGTGGAAGTGAGTAGGGGCAGTGGTGAAGTAGAGCATAAGTTTCGCATTGCACAGTATGACTGTACAGTTACCATTATTGGTTGATAGCCTCCTCTATAAAACATTTAATTGGTCAACATCTCAGTAGTGCAAACTTCCTTGTTTACCACAGGCACATCATGTTTCTGGCATTTGCAGCTAAAAGCAGGTATTTAATTGTCGGTGGCAATGACATATCACTTTCCTAGAATTAAAAGGTTCTATCTGTGTTTTGACCAGTTTTGAGATAGTGAGGTTTTAAGTTTGTAAATATGCATTGTAAATAACTTTTTTGGTTTTCAAATTAAACACCCAAAATTCTTAAAAAAACACACATTAAATTATTAACAATTAACATTAACATTTATCTTCAATAAGTTATATTAGAGTAAGAATATTACTATAACTCAATTTTGACAAAAATGTCAGATAGAACCTTATAATTCTAAGGTAGCGAAAACCGAGTGCTGCTGTTACTGCTGCAGAGGCTGCCTTTTGCACCACAAAAGCTACATGGACTGCACAAAAAATTTACAATTTTGTTTTTGATGTTTGAAATGTTCAAGAGTTCAAATAGCCTTTTATATAAAAGGCAGTGTTTTTTGTTAGGGGCCAAAAAATTGTATAAAAATTGTATAACCACCGTATCTGTGGACACACTGCTGAAGTGTCCTCTTTTTCACAAACTCAAACCTGGTCAACCTACTCAAAAGAGAACTCATTTTAAGCACTAATTTTCTAAAAAGTTATTCATATCCTTTTAAATAAAATTATATTTAAGATTAAAAAATTAGCCAAATGTATCTGAACTTCTGAACAAAGACAAAAGACATGTCTTTTGCAAAAGACATTGCACAACATGCACCAGCTATCTGCTTTATATAGAAATAAGTGGTGATTTCATTTACTGGTTGATTTACTGGTCATAAAGGCTCACATGACTGGTTGCCATAAAGTTTATTTGGTAATGCTGTAACACAGCGTAATAACAGCAGTTATCAAAAAGTGCTAGGCTGTGAACTGTCAACACTAGCAAAATAAACACAACATCTCAAGTCCCTGCTGATTCTCTAGATGGCAGCAATATGCCTCACTCTTTCATATAGATCATCAAAACCATGCCAAAAGACAGCATGGTGTTATGAGAGAGTGACAAGTTTAGACTGATCTCTCACAAAAAACTGACTTTTTAAAATTTATATTTGATATTATGTTGAAACATTTCTCATGTCCTGCAATGACCAATTTTAATATCCTAATATAATTTGGATATAATGTATAATATAATTGTGGTTTATTGAGATAAAGTTGAATAAATTTAATATCACAAGTTATAAGTTGCACTGCAAACAAAATGTATAAACAGTTTCTCATATTTACCTACTAATGTTGTTAAAAAGGAACACAGACACAATAAAAAATACTATAATAACTACTGACATTTAAAACTAAAATAATACTATAAAATGTATTTAAAAAATGTCCTTTACACCCTAGTTTATGGGTAATGCTTCCTAAATCCAGCAAACTAACTGGAAGACCCATATTCAGTCAATAAGGATGGCTGTGTGATACAGGTAAAATTTTTAAAACAACATGCATAAACAAAGAAACAGTCAATTGAATTGTATTTCAGTCAGCTTTTATGATAAATAGCTTGGCTGCATTGTGTCTGTATATGTTTCACATTACTTTTTGAAGTCTTGTGTGCTTTAGGGTTAGCTGTGTTCCAGCAAACCTCTGTGATTTGTGGCCTGAGTTTCATTTAATTTCCTTTTTTTATACTTTCTGATCTTATTTAATACCAGTCCAGTGGCAACAAATGTTACTTTCTTCTTAGAATTGTACAGCTTTGCAATAAATTTATGAAAAATCAAAATAAAAACACACATCTCAAATTTCTCCCCTGTGTATTTAGGTGAGCCACTTTCATTGCATGCATGTGATGTGAAATTTAGTAAGAGTTTGGTGAAACTTAATTTGACGAGGCCGTTTATAGGATTTTTTCAGTGCAGCTGTTTGAGTGTGTATTTTCTCTCCAGTTTTCTCATTAATATCAAATGCTGTGAGCCACAATAAAATAGTGAAAACACTCATTCGTAGGTTTGCTTTTGCACTTTGCATCAACACAGAAAAAGCAATTATCCACAGCACAGAGTTTTGTGTTGCTGATGTTGGCACTACCATAATCCTTTCAATAACACACATTGTGGGCAAATACATTTCTATTGAGCCATATAAAATATAAATCATGCAAGTTTATGCATTGAGAAAAGGCTCTATTGAATGAAACATTGTACAGTTCTTTTTGTATGGAAAAAAATGCCTTTTTCTATATGCCCTATAGTTATTAAAGTAACTCAACTACACAACAGCCTATATTCTTATATAGGAATGTTCAGGATAGAACAATACCATACTACATTTTTACTGTCTCAGTACTTCTGAGTCTTCAGAGACAATGCTCTCAGAGACAATGCTCAGAAGTACTGTCTGAGCATTGTCTGTATGCACACAATACAACACATTTGTGACCCTACATCCCTTTTTAATGAATGAACTTTATGTTGGATTTATGTTGAATGGTATTTTTAACATAGTTTTATTTAGTATTTGATTAGCCTGCTAAGAAACATGCATACCCAAGAGGTTAAACTGATACTAAATGAAAAATTATAATTTCCTGTATTTATTTTTGAGATGATGCCTTTCTTTGAAATTAAACATGCAATGAAAAGAGGTCACTGATTAACATGTTTACCATAAAACACTGCTGACTTATTTTACAACAGTAAATACTGTAGGGTATTAAGTAAGAAGCACACAAGTCTTTCATACAGAAGCAATACTCACTGCACACAGAAAGTGAACTGATCCAACTGATCTTCAGTTAGAACTTTGAGCTTCTCACTGTTCCTCCGGATCATCTTCTTCTGTCTGCCGCTCTGATCGGAGAGACACATTTGCATGTTGTTTATAATTGGAGCAATGTTGCAATGATTTATTTCAAGGATACAACAATGGTGCCACACTTCTTCCTGACATTATCTCTCTCTCTCTCTCACACACACACACACACACACACACAAACAATCAGAACAGGAAACAAGTGGCAGTCACATCATAGACAATCTAATCTAGGGGATCAAATAAAAAGAGAATGAGTCACAATTTTTTTTAGAACAGCACACCTGACAAACTATTGAACTCTGCAGACATTATGAGTCAGCAGTACAATCTAAAAAACATACATAATGTATATAATCTTCACAGGACATGTGTAATCAACATTTACACAACCTTTCTTCAAAAATGATGATATACGCTCGCTCACCCCAATTTAGTTGGACATTCTTAGCGTTTTGCACAAGGTTGTGAAAGGTGTCGAAAACCCATAACCATAGCACGGCGTACTTCAGCACAAAATGTTTAAAAATTAGGAAGTAAATTAAACTTAAAGTAAACTAAAAGTAAATCTCTGACAAATTGAGATGTGTCATTTCTGTAATTTATCTGCAGTTGTATAAAAAGGGGAGCAGGGGGAGGTTCCGGGCCTTCATCCATTCCCTCAACAACAATAAGAAAACAAAAACAAAAGGAGGTAGGAAAGAATGCAACAATGCATGGCTATGCAACATCAGAAGTAGAGGCAGATCGGCACAGAGACAATTTTCAGCAATTATTACTTCAAAGTGAGGCAGGTAACATGGCAGCTTTGATTCATTTAGCTTAAGTCCTGCGAAGGGCAGGAAAAGGCATGTTGGGAGCGGTTTGAGGAGACACTCTGTGCTGGCAATGCTGATTTCACACAATCTGGGCTGTTTTGGCTTGTCAAGCACTTCAAAACTGGCTTTGAAGACTGAAAAATACCTGTTAGTGTGAAATGCATTTTGACAAATCTCAGATAATAAGAGGAGTTGGAAGAGGGAGAAAGGAGGATCAGGGGCAGGAGGGGGCCGCAGTAGAGGTTCAGCTAATTTGGAGCTTTTGGCAAGATAAAACATATAGAAAAACATGAATGTAATTACTAAAACACAGGCCAAGACTGAATATGACATTTTTTTTTGCACTGATTTTGGGGCTAAAGTTACAGAATAAATAATTTAGAAGTAGTAAATAATGTAAAATGGTCCAGATTCCTATTGGTCTACTCTTAACTTAAAGCATAATCAAATTTTTTTTAAATATTTATTAAATATGACAGAGTTCAGGAAAGGAGATCTCTTTAGCAAACCAGGAACAACAGCTGATGAACTTTATGTTCTGCACTTTGCTGTACAAAAATTGCCAGCTAAGTAACTCAGAATGTGTAAAAATCTTCAGAAAGCCTCAATTTAACTATAGGGATCAAAATTTGGTATTTTGTTTTTTTCCTTAAACATCCTTAAATGATGGTTATCACATGAAATAGTAAACAAAAAGGGAGTTAATAATGAAGGTTTAAGTGCTTCTTCAATCACAAAAGTACCTTGCTTTGAATTTCGACCTTGTTTTCATCAGTGTCAGGGCGTATTGTCTGGTCACTGGGCTCTTGGTTGGACATAGCTCCAGTGGCACTCTTTCCTGCAATGACATTATAAATATTACTGGTAGCTTGAATATAATCAACCTACCAGTCAAAAGTTTATCATGTATATTGAAGTACTTTATTTAATGTAAACTTTAATTTCACTTTCTCTATTTCGTAAATTTTAATTCTAAAACTAATTTACAAGAATAAAGGCAGAATGTGGAGTAAAATGATTGGTTTTAGTTTGCATTACCAGTGATGTAACACAATGTGTTGTGCTCTGCTGCTTGTAAACTTTAAACAACATAACATGCACTGCTAGAAAAAGTGATAAAAGTTTCACTTCACACATATTCTGTTCTTCTCCACACACACATCATCAGCATCACTGAGCCCAACCTCTCCTTTTTTATTGCTCTAATGCACACAATTAGACATGATGAAAAATTGAAAAAAAATTTAATTTAGTTGTAATACATTTTGCCATTCTTCCTTCCTTTGGAAAATGACTTTTGAAGTGTTTTCCCTCTCTCCGTCTGTAATTTAAATGGTAAGCTGCCAGATGTGTGTCTCATGCTTGAAGTGCAGGAGCTTTGCATTATTTAGCATATTAACATTCACAAAATTTAAAAAGAAGGTTCCTGCATTGCCTGGAGCTTCCAATTAAGTAAACCTTAGCTTGATACATGTAAAAATGTTACCATGAGAAACTTTTTCATTGCTTTTTTCTTTGCCTCAGCCAGTCACATCTATATAATAAATATGGAACTTCCCAGATGATATAATATTTCTCCTGCTGTGGGATTAAATATATCAGTAATAATAACTTTTATATATAGGCAAAGTATATGGAAGGTTTTAGCAGACTCAAATGGGTTTTAATAGTGGGAGCATTCAACACTGGTTTGTCCATCTTGCTGCTTTGGAGTTGGCATTGCATTTAATCTGAATGATGCAGGTGTATGTTTTAATTACTTATTAAGTTTTGCTAGTAAACTTTTGAGATGCCTACAATTACAAGGGAAAAAAACACTACCTCTACATCTAAAGCCATTAATATGGCTAATTTCATGTTCACCACCCCCATTGGCTATTAGTCCTTCAACATCAGTGTGTTTGATGTAAAATGGTTTTGATTTCTTAACATTGTTGTTCCAACCATTTGTTTCAATGTACCAGCAGAGTTAAGGATTTCTTTTAATTCAAAGATTTTTTAATAATGTTGCTGGTTATACTGGATGAAAACAATTACTTTTAATTAATTTATTTTTCTTACACTAGAAAGTTCTACTTCTTATGAACAAGCAACGTGTGCAAATATTAAACATTTTTTATGATTTTAATTTTGTTAAAATATCAGAAGTCTGACAACTATTAAAGAGGGTAAAGAGATTAAAGAGGGTAACCAGACAGTAAAAGTCAATTTCACAACCATTTTTTACTTTGCAAATGCAACAATTATCTATAGCTTATTACTAACTTCCACACTAGCTTCAAAGTTGGCCTCAGCAAATTCAAACATTGTAAAATTTATTAACTTCGGGCAATGAAGTTAAGGTGATTCTTTAATTATATTCAATACATGCGACAACAATAAAAATATACTGTCACAATAACAGAGACATTAGCATTACACAAACTACAGTCCCCTATCACTTCTGCAGGGTATGAAATATTTTCTTTTTTTCTATATTTTTCTTACTTTTTTCTACTATAAAACTTTTGCTTTTTACAATCTTTGGCCTGCAGCATAAAAGAATGTGAAGAAAATGACTGTAATGCACTTCTGTTCTCTGTCCGGAGACCCTAATCTCTGTCAGTAGAGCATTCTACCTCTCTTTATACTACAGTCATACATGTTTCAATGGGCCAGCTAACCCAACTCTCTTTTCTTTAGCCTGATGCTCAGATGGTGTAGGTAGATGGTGCCTGAAGCTAAAGGCTATGTCCATGAACTTGTGCCGCAGCCACAAGCCATATACTCCCATGGTGAAGAACAGAGGCTTTTTATCCTGTGCCTCATACAAACATGGGGAGAGTTAAGAACTGGGCCTAAAGGGTCAAATGACCTACGGGAACTTTTGAGGTTACCTAGACTTTTATTGATCAAAGGTCAGTGAATAATTGATTACGCATGAGCATGAATCATAATTTAGATAATTTCCAAACCTGCACTCAATAAGGATAATCGAAACATTAGGGATTAGTAAATTTTAAAATAAATTTTAAATTATTAATAATTAAATGCTAAGTATTGCTGAATTATTTTTATTTACTGGGGAAATTTTATGACTTTTGCCTTTGAATTTTAATATAAAAATAATAAAAGTCCCTGTTTCTCTTCACATCTTCCATCGCTGTGAAAATTCTGCATTTATATGGGTGCTGTGTACGCAAATACTGGAAACGTCAATGCCACATCTAATGTACAGAAGCAACAAATAAATGCACATCATGTTTAAAATTATTATGAAAGGCTTGTCACTTCAGGGCAGTTTTTTTTCCTGTATGAAAAGCAGTCTTTGGGAACATTTTTCTGACCCGCAACAGGAAACTATAATCTCACATGAAGACCTGAATAAAACCTTCTCTGATGTAATCAAGGTTGAAACATTCATGTAAAGAAGGGCAGTGATAAATGAATAGTGGTAGGGAAGCAGTCTGATGAGCAGGTATGATGCTATACTAGGGTCCACCACCGTGGTCAGGACGGGCCCTTGAGGGACAGGGATTAGAAAAAATATTGCTGCATTCCAGAAACACTCTGGGAGATAATCCTAGAGTGATGGTATTTAAAGAGCAAGATGCAATCAAACATACTGTAGCTCTCAATAACCTAGCCCAATATGTGTAGTTACAGATCCACTAAGTATAATTAGAGCAGAAAGGCCCAACTTAATTAGTCATCTGAATTTAAACAGACCTAATGTAACCAGATCGTTCAATTAATGTGAAAGGTCAATGCCTGCAGCTACATCATATGTTGCTGAATGAATGTATTATTCTCTGCTCTTTCCTACAGTTTTGAATGAAGGAAAATAATGTGAGCACTCTGGGCTTCTATGGGATATTTCTAAGTTACAGATATATGCAAGCAATCGATGATCATTTCTTATTTTTACTAGCAATGTCTCAAGACAATTTAAATTAGTCAAGCTAGCTTCTAGTCAAGTTAGAAGTCATTACATTTAACTAATTCTCAATGCAATATATTTGCATATAAACTACTATTAGATTATATATTTTAAATAGGATCAGTCTCAGTTAAAAATATTAGAAATATATAATATAAAATATATAATAACATATATTTAATGTAGTAACTGAGACAGATCAGACACACAATAATTAGTAATTCTATTAATTTAATTACATATGCTTCATCCAACAAACAAACTAGGCCAGAACTACCCCAAACTGCAATTAAACCCCAAATGGCCCCCAAAAAACGGTGATCAACCAGAAAACAAGGAAGACTGCTCAAAACTGTTAGTTGCGGCAAAATGAGACTTTGCCCAGAGTAAGTGTTTATATACAGAGTCATTGATTAGTTGTAATGGCTGCCACCTGTGGCGGGTGTGGTCCAGGCACAGGGTTCTGGGAAATTTAGTTTGACACACAGCAATTTGTATTTCGATTGAATAAAATTAACCATTTTGAAGGTTTAAAAGATTTAACATGCATCAAGTAGGGCACAACAAGGAAACTTGGTGGAGGCTATTACGCTCATTAAAGACTATATTTAAACTCACTGGTGATTCTAATCGGAGAGAAGTCTCGTTGTGCCCCAGCTAATGTTTCCGAGCAAGCTATTGTGGTTTCTGGTTTTCCTGGTTTTTGTGTTTGGATTGTTTATTTGTCTACGATTGTTAGCTGCCTGCCTCTGGAATTACACCTTGTTTTGAATTACGCTATTTGCCTGCCGGCTGCCTTGATCTCTGTTTACTCTCTCGATTGTGTTTTGTTTTTTCTTCATTGTTCCTGTTTGCCTGTTTTTGAATCGTGCCTGCCTGACCATGTTTACCTATAATAAAATGCTACTCATGCTCCTGGGTTTGAGCATATATTACAGAAGACGTCTCCACCTACCGATCCAGCAGTGTTCGCCGCGTGGACCGCTGGCCTACCAGCCCAAGCTCCATGCTATTTTTTGGATCCTGACCAAATGGCATTTTTACTGGCCCTGGCAGAGGAAGCAGCTCAGAGTATGCGAAAGCTGAAGACCACCTATTGTTCCAACCCGGTGGTTCCTGTGCTTGTGTCCATCCCGGAAGTCCCGGTGCCTGAGGCTGAGGCCAGCCAATCGTCGCCTGATCGTATGCACGGTGACGGTGGATATTGTGGAGAAGGGAAGCTGTGCTCGCCGTGAAAGCACTGAGGGAGAGCTCTCACCGTTGTCTGACAATTTTGTTGCTATGGTGTAGGAGCAGGCCCTCCCTGTCTTTCAGACACTGGCTGCACTGCTGCCATCAACTGCCATGCCCTATGCTCACTCTCAGAATAACATCTGTGTGGTGGCTGAGCTGCGGTTCTTCCAGCCTCTGTCAGCGCCTTGGCCGGAAGATCCCTCTGCCTCCCCTCTGGTCCTGGAATCCGGATCTCTGCCTCAGCCCATGGACCCTGCTGCGTTGTCCAGCCACCTAGCTCCCTCATCTCCACCCTGTCCCGTCACTCCGCCAGGTCCAGGTTCCTTCGTCCTCTGTGCTGGTCTGCCATCAACCTTCCTGTGCCTCTGGATTATGCTCCCCTGGCTTCACCTTGTCCCATCTGACCAGCTCCGTCTGACTCCTCTATCCTTCTGGCTCCACCTCCATCCTACATCGCACTGGCTCCACCACATCCCTCCAGATCCAGACCTCTGCTTTGATCGCTAATGAGCCCCACTCCACTATGGTCCTCTGGATCTTCGTCCTCGCTAGGGACTCCATCTCTCCGGTCCTGCCCTGAGATCCTGCTCATGTCAGGAGCTGTTCATGGGGGGAAGCTATGTCATGAACTACACTACCAACCCACAAGTAATGGCCACCAAACCACAGGTGTTTATGCTCATTATAGACTATATTTAAACTCACTGGTGTTGCTATTTGGGGTGAAGGTTCATTGTGCCCCTGCTAACGTTTCTGAGCAGTCTATTATGGTCTCTGATGGTCTCTTGATTGTGTTTTTAATATGCTTTGTTGTTCCTGTTTAACTGTTTTTGACCCGTGCCTGTCTGATCATGTTTACCTACAATAAAATACTGCATATGGATCCCCTTGTGTTTGAGGAATCAATACAGTACGTGACACTGCCCATCTATTGCACATCAGATATTCAGCCACCATTCTGCAAAACACCTTTTCCGTGTTATGTGAAAGTAAAAATAAAATGGAACACTGATATAATGTTTGCTGTTGTTTATTACCTCTATAGGAGTTTTTTCCTGTATGACCTACACCACAGTTTCAGATATTTATATAAATATTTTCAGAATATGCTTATTCTTCTGATTACCAATAGCAGCTAATCAACACACATATAATTTACTGTTTTTCACAAAGGGGCATAATAAATATTTAGCAAGTTACCTTTGGTTTGGCCCTCCAACACAGTTTAATATATTTGTGCAAAGAGGATCCATCTGCCACAGTCCAAACATCACTTAGAGATGCTTCCCTAAACAGAGCCTTGGATGATGCTACACCCCTGGTAGAATGAGCTTTTATGCCCAAAGGTGACTCTAAGTCACAGGCATCATAGGTTTGGGTAATATCATAAAATCATTTGTGAGCTAGTAAGATAAGCACTGTTTTGTAAGCGATTTACCTCAGTAGGAAGCGGCAAAACAGACTAAGAATTGAGAGCTCTTACGCCACTGAAGTCTTACCACTGAGTGGTGGACATAGATTCTCAAAGCTCTGGACACAGTAAGTGAAGCCTTTACTGCTCCTGGCAGAAGACAGAAGGCTTGAAGTACCACCAGGTGACCAGCCACAGGGGATACCTTGGGGATTTGTCTGGTCTGGGCCAAATCCAAACAGACAGGGTCTGCTGATAGAGCATGTAGATTACCTACCCTTTAGAGGGATGAAGAAACTAAAGTAGACCTGAGTAATTTTACAATGCTGGCCAGAGATCAAAAATAGAGCCAAATTTACACCCCTTAAAAATAGTATGGTCCCAAGAACGGACTCGCATGTGACAGAAAGTCAGAGAGCATGGGCTCTCTCCTTGGTGGCATGCAGGGACAGATCAGTGGTTCACCTCATTTCCATTACTTCTTGAGACTGAAAGCATGACTGGCACCACAAGGACAGCCCTTTGGGAACAAAGCATTTGCATTGAGAAAGCTCACAATCCAGGTAGTTCCCTCAAAAGCTGACTAAGCATGATTTGTTCCCAAACACACAATGAATAAACTGCGAGTATCCCACCTGTGGATAGTCTTTTCATTGCGGGTAAGGAGGAACTAAATTGTTTCCTCCTAAGAACAAACAACACCATATATGACAAATGATACAGAAAAATCGGACAAACAATTCACGCTTCAAGCTTCCTGGTCATGATGTCACCCCATCTGTGACGTACTGACCCCCTATTGGACTGATTTCACACAGGATTCAGAGCATGATTACCCTGAAGGCATTCCCAAAGAGTTTGGATGCAGCTAGAGTTCCTGAAAGGGAAAAATCACCATATATCTGCAAAATAATTGCTATTGCTAATCATTCCCCAGCACATGATAAAAAATGTTAGCCTAGGAATGCAGCTGCAGATAGATGGTGGACACTTTGCATTTGTATTTTTCTGCACTCTTAGGTTTTTTTTTTATTTGAGAGTAATAGGAAGTGGTCAATTTAGTCCTTGCTCTCTTGCCTGATATGATATCTCCAGAAAAATATTGTAATCTGTGTTGCAACCTGATACTTACACTAATGTCATCCCTGCTTAGCAGTCTGATGCTGTGATGTTTGATACGGGACACCTTTTGATAATTTATTTGAGTCAGACTGGAGACCCAAAGCTGACTTTTTTACTTTTCCTACCAAACCTGCTTATTTTGTATATGCTTTTCTATTCACAGCAAGTAGAACACAATACATCCATGTTGGGTGCTAGGACCACAGTGGAAGGTCAAAGTTCACAGAAAAGAGGAAGTGACAAGCTGTGAAATGTAAAAGACCAATTTCTTCCACATGTTGTGGCTCTGAGAACAGCACTGAGCTGTCAGCTAGCATCAGCCTTAAAATGGGACAGGTTGCTACCCAGCAGACCTGTCACAACTCATTTGTAATTAAAAAGTCTATGAGATGTTTAAAGCTGAGCACCCCAGAAACGTTTTTTCTTGATATGCCTGTTAAATAAAGATAACTACTACCAAAAAAGTTAAATTAATAGCAGAACGAAGGTATTTGTGCTAATTCAGTACAAAGTAAAGCAGACTGTGTTGGATCAGTCCAGTGGTATTAAGATCTTTCAAGACCCAGGTGAGAACAAAATGCTTGGAGACAAGAATTGTTCAAAGGATGGCCAATTATTTAAATCAAAATTGGTTTACACAAACTGCTACTTGCCTTTTTCCTGCCCAGTATCATTTTAGCTAATGTGATTGTTAGTGTGTTCCGAGCAGTTCTTAGCATGTTATGTGCGTGCACAAGTAGAGTGCTGGCATCACTTCAATGTACTTTAAGTTTGTTTCAACACATTTATCTTTTATAAATGTGCTAATGCAAATGGACTCCAAGAAGTTGCAATGTGATGGCTACTATGTTTGGAGTGGTCTTTAGCATCATAATACTAAGTAGAGTCAGAATGTTTAGAACAGCAATAGCACTCTATTTCCCAACACTGTAAAATAACCTATGCTGACGTTAAATACTTTTAAACTTGGGGTTTTAAAAACGGGCTTATGACGAAAGTATTAGACCATTATAAGAAGGTAGCTACATGACACAGTGCTCAAATAATTAACAAACAGGAACAGCATCATTAGACTGAAACAATCTAAACCTTTTTTGATTCTTTTTTTTCAATGTGGCTGTGAAGATCTTCAATACAGCATTCAGTACCCAAACATGTTACAAGTCTTTTGAAAAATGTAATCATAAACAAAGAACGATAGACAATGAACAAAAATCTAAAGCTAATAGAGTTGCAGACAAGTAAATGAGATGCATTAGAGAAAGTGCTAGTGGTCATCCTACCTGTGCTGCCCGCTCATGGTTTGAGCTGCAACCCAAGTTGCAAGCTTCATTTCCCGCTGAGAATTTGGTGTGGTGAACAACAATAATGTTTACTGTCTTATGTAAGTGAGTATCATTTACAGTGCAAAACAACTGAGTGTATCAGGCTCTGCAAATTAGATGTGCTTAAGTTTAAATGGAAAAGTTATATTATCTCCACATGACGTTCCCAGTATATTCTAAACAGCAACTGCCTCTTAGCAGATGTTTGTTCTGGGCTGTGAAATTCGCTGACATTTTTTTTCTGTCCTGAGGAGCAAAAATCCTACCTAGCAGGGAGGCAGAGGAGCGTGTCGAGGTGTCCTGGTGAGGAGGAGGCCCTTGGTTGGAACTGTGCTGTGGTTGAGAGGGGACTTCTAGCGTACAGCTGCGCTTTGGTAACCCAGTGCTGCCTCTCGGAAGTATCTTTAACTGTACACAAAAACACGTACTGATTGACAAAGACTAATCATGAAAGGAGGCAATTAGCAAAATATATCTAGATGTTATGCTTCATTATGGTTTTAATTATTATGTTAAGTTATACAGATGAATTTTGAAAGGTGTTCTCTAGAAACCTTATTTTCACCCATTTGACAACAAATTTTGTAAAGTAGCCTTTCCCATGACAATTTCCTTTTTAAATAATGTTGTTCCATTAAATCATTAATAGAAATTGGGTTGTGGGCTAATTCTGTAGAATTCTGCAGTGCTTTATACCATGATACCAATAACTTTTACCAATTAATTTTTTACCAATTTACCAATTTAATTCTGGGAAAATGTTTTGTTTCTAAACCATATTAGGAGGATTGCACTGCCTTTGTGCCTTTGATTTTCTGTCATGATTTGTTTCGGTCATTTCTACATCAAGAAAATGTGCATCGTTTCAGGCAAAAAACTTGATAATGTAATATGCATTTCTACATGTTAACGTTCACCTTTTCTACACCTAGGAAACACCTAGGAAAGCAGGTTGAGGAGGTGACAAGAAGACATTGCACAGCAAATCTATATTAGTGACATCACTGACTAAATCAACACTTTTTTTATAACATTACTGAGTGTTTTTCAATTTTTGTATTTTCTTTGGTTTAACTACGGATATGATTTTGACTGTCATTGGTTGAGGGTAATCAACCTAATGTGGTAGCCCCACCCCAACCTGTAATGCACTGTGACATTTTACATTTTCTATTGAGAGCAGCTATTGCTCCATTTTATTAGGCTATGGAGTAATAAAATCAGCGTTTCGGCTTAGCTAAAATGCAGTTTATTTATAATCCGCCTCCAATTCCAAATTTTATTGCTAGAGCCATTTACATTAACGAACACACATAATAATATAATACTAATAATATTTAAATATTAGATTACTATTGTTATTGTTTTTATTATTGTTATTATTTAATTATACAACCATTTCAAAACAGAATAAAATTACAATTTTTAATTACAGATTTTATATTTGAATAAAATTAAAAACGAACTAAAAGGATTTCAGATCACATAAGCCAATATTTTATTCACAATAGATCATAGGCAACATAACAAATGATTAAATGACAATTTAAATGACAAAATTTCAAATTTGATACCTGCTACAGGGCTCAAAACAGTTGGTGTGGGGCATGTTTAACATAGTGTAAAGCATCTCCTCTTCTGGGCATAAATGTTATGAGTTTCTGGAGTTTTTGTGTTGGAATGTGGTCCCATTCTTGTCTAATATAGTTTTCCAGCTGCTGGAGAGTTTATGGTCATTTCTGATGTATTTTTCATTTAATGATGCACCAAATGTTCAAGGTAAAAGATACATAAAATATCTAGACTGCAGGCTGGCCAATTTAGCACCCAGACCCCATGTTGTTATAATACCTGCAGTATGGTTTTGCTTTGTCCTGCTAAAAACAAGGCATTCCCTGACATCCTTTTGAGGGAAGTATATGTTGCTCTAAAACATTTATATACTCTTCAGCATTCATAGTGCCTTCCAAAACATATGTGCACTTATGCACTCCCATACCATCAGAGATGCTTGCTTTTGAACTGAATGCTAATAACACACTTAAAGGTCTCCCTCCTTTTTTAGCCTGGAGGACCAGCATCCGTGATTTCCAAAAAGAAGGTCAAATTTGGAAATTTTTTTTCACTTTGAAACAGTCCATTTTAAATGTGCCTTGGCCCACAGGTAAAGACAGGACTTTTGGACCTTGTACACATATTTAGTTGCTTTAGTTAGCATCTGCAGACGCACAGCAAATTATGTTTACTGACAGTGGTTTCTGGAAGTATTGATGGGCCCATTTAGTAATGTCAATGACAGAATCTTACCACGGAAAGGAAGGTTTTTGGCTTTTCACTTACGCACAGAGAATTCTCCAGTTTCTCAAAACCTTTGGATGATATTATGCACTGTAGATAATGAGATTTTCAAAGCTTTTGCAATTTGACATTGAGGAACATTGTTTTAAAAGTATTCCACAACCTTTTTACGTACTATTCTACAGATTGGAGAGCCTTTACACATGTTCTGCGAGACTCTGCCTCTCGAAAACATTTCTTTTAAAGCTAATCATGGTACAGACCTGATGTCAATTAAATGAATTAGTTGCTAGATGTTCTTCCAGCTGAATCTTTTCAAAATGTCTTGTTGTTTTATATATATATATATATATATAGTTTGAGGGCATACCTGAAAGTAAAGGTTACATAGCCAGTTATCCAGATCAGTGGAGAGCAGATGCTCAATTCTGCAGAACAGCTTAAGGGACTGGTCTGGCCGGCCACGTAGTAGAGGTGTTTTAAAGGTCCCATTGAGGAGTTTGAGGGAGCAGTCGCAGATGGGAAACACACCCCAGCTCACCACATGATCACTGGGCAGTGATAACAGCCTGAACAACAACACGCTGGAGGGTGACAGGTCACATGATGCAGGCAAGGCCTGAAAAGGAAAAGCAGTAAGACAGATAAATGTTTCTGAGATGAAGACAGATAACAGGACAATGATGATGGTAGTGAAAAGATTTATCATTCCACATTCTTAAATGCACATTTGAGTGTTTAGAATCAATCCTTCAACCTCCTTACCAAAGTTTTTGCAAGACAATTGATAAAACAACATTTTTTTTATTCATTTTGGTGCCTGCTAACAAACTAGTTAGCCCATATTTAATTTAAAGCAATAGCAGAATACAAGGTGTGTTTTAACAGAATTGAAGAATAGCATATCACAATGTTATGTCAATGAAAATCTAATTTTTCTGATTTTCTCTCTATAATGTGTTTAATGTGATCTTAATTTTAAAGATGGATGATGGAACACTGGGCTGTGAATTCTGCTGACTTCAGGAGGAGGTACCAGCACATGATGATCCTGAAGTGACATCTGTGACATCACAAGAACATATGTAAAGCAAAGCAAATGCATTTAAGTGAAAAATGCAGGATATCAAGAGACAGCTGCATGAAGAATTCTAGCATTTAACATGCAGAGATCCTTATTTACCCATCAAGCATAAGACAGACCTTTAAAAAATGAAGTGACAGAACGAAGTGCTTGACTTCATCAATCACGCCTAAAATATTCCATCCCTCCATCAGGAGTAATGGAAAACGGAGGCGACTTGTTTTATCACATTTATCATGTGTTTCTCTTCTACTCGCTGTGTGCTCGCAACTAAAAATGGCATAGATTTCCTGTATCAGGCCTCAAAATTATGCCATAATCTCCCACATTAAACATTATAGAAAATATTTAATTTGCTTAATTTTTTTAAAAAAATAAACAAGAACACTGTGTATCAATTGAAAGAGTATGAGATTTAAAAAGGACAGGAGAAAACAGGATAGAAGAATGAGGTGGCATGTGTAAGACTGTGTAAGTTCAGAAGATTTTGCTGAGAATCTAGTACAACAACAGCTTTAATTCAAAACACCTGTGTTACTTAGCAGAGTCCTTAGGAGAGAGGAAACAGCCCAAATCTTTAAAACCATAAGTGGCATCACAATTCACAAAAAGCCTGTGTGGTTGCAGAAGATTTAGCACCCATGTTGAATGCAAAAGGGCAGTTATTATATATATATTTTATGTATCACATTGTGAAACACATAGTACAATAACTACTATTAAATTAAGTGGGTATCCTTGAACTGCTTGTCTAATTAGATGCTAGATGGACACCCCAGGAAACAATCACAAAACTCAAGAAAGGAACTAAGAAACATGAGATTAAAAATGAGATTTCAGATTGGCAGAAATGTGAAATTTTCTTATGTTTCATTTCCTTTCCTTAACCATCCCTGTATGCACAACCTACTTGTCGGAAAACATCTGCAGCAATTCAGAATCAAACCAGAGCAGCTGGAGATACTGCAGAAAAAAAAACATGCCTTCTACCTGCTATCGCCAATTCCTCGTTTCATTTGCAAAAGCTGCAAGGCCACAGCGCACACTAATGTGGGCAACTGCTAAAAGCAAATGAGCCAATTACAGACAAACGTGATGGAAATCTTTAAAACATTAACATCAAGAACAGCAACAGGATTGGCTATAAATAAGAGCTGGTAGAGGGTAGAGAAGTCTGACACTAAACAATCTCAGTGGAGCGCTAAACAATTGCCTGCCAAAACAGAGCCCACGGTTTTGGACAAGAGAGGAGGAGTATTCAGTTAGAGCAGCCTACTCCTGTTCTTTTGTGTGGATGGTTCTGTCTGCACAAACAGGCCTGATTTGTGCCTTTATTTCAAGATTGTGATCAAAGTCAGATTGTGTATTTACAATGCAGTACTGTGTCTATTTTGATTTTGTTTGCTTTATTTTTTCTTTCATTTCATTCTCTCTTTCTTTTATTTAAACAATGTTTTTGCAGATTGTTCTACAAATGTTTGTTTTTTGTAAAAAGTAAACTTTGAGTAAACTCTTAAGGAAAAATAAATTTATTGCTGTTTTACATTCACAATGTTAACTATGATACCACCATTGTCAAATTTAAATAAAAAAAATCTAAAAATTGAGACAATGGCAAAACCCAAACCAGAAGCAAAACCTTAATCTTACCTAAATCCTACAACATTATTCCCAGCAAGCACTGCTATTTCAATCAGAAACACAAATCCTTCTCGTTATTTTTGTATTCTGCTAGATATACTGGAGTTCTGGCTGCTGGAATGTTTCACAGCATTTCAACTTAATTTTCATCTTATTAAGTCCTACACTCTTATATAAATGAATTATACATTTAATTTACGTTCACACACTAAATGTCATGTTGGAAAAGCAGTTGTTTTATTCACAGTGACTGTCCCTCTAGTCATACCAAGAGCAGTTTTTAATATTTTTTTCCATTTTCATGTACAAACGTTTTAATATCACATTTCTCATTGTTTAATATTGCATTGTTCTGCCTCTATTTTTGACTATATGAGTGTAACCTTGCTGAGAATGACTACAGTTTTAAGATTTTTATAAAGGATATAAAGGATTTTGACTCTGCAAACTGCAAAATTTGCAATCATTGCATTCTGCAATCAATTATTATTCTCTTATGAATGCTAAACTATTGTCCAGGACAACTGATCTCTTATGTTGCTGTCCTAGACCATCTATTTATAAATTTGGTAACTAGCCTTGTAATAAATGGTCTGCCTTCTGCAGGGTTGCAGGTTGTTTGCCAAAGCAAATAGCTGACTGTATACTACCAATATTTTTATATATCTGTTTCTCTCCCACAGATGTTATTACATATTACATATTGTTTGTGGCATTATACATATTGTTTTGTTTACATATTTTCAGTTTAATCATGTCTAAAGATGTCACTATGTTGTTTCTCTGCTAGGACACCAGCCTAAACTTTTTGTCACCAGCTGCTTAAGCCAAAATTTGACTTCACAAATGGCTTTCTGTGAGAAGTTCTAACATAGCAGTATGCAACGAAAACAACAAAATTTGTGACGATTTTGTAATATATTTGTCCAAATATATGTTTATTAAAACATTTTGTTTGTAAAACTAAATATACAAATATAAAAAACAAAGAATCTCATCCTTCGGCCCCACCCTTTCACCCAAAATAAAATGTATATGCTTAGGAAACCCTGTTATTGTTTTGCTCTCAGTGGTATATGTCAACTGATGGACAGCCCCTCTAAAATATCTCATAATTTGTACTGTAAAGGTAATGAGGTTTGATTGCTGGGCTGCTTAATGCAGCATGAATCCACTCACATGAAAGTGTTTATGAATTTGTCAGTTATAGTTACCCATAACCAAAATGGGACCTGCATTTAACCCATCCTTCATGAGGAGTGAACACACCCGGAGCAGTGGGCAGCTATGCCTGTAGTACCCAGGGAGCAATCAGTGGTTAGGTGCCTCTCTCAAGGGCACTTCAGTTGCCGGTGCTAGAATTGAACCAGCAACCTAATGATTTCAATCCCGGCTCCTTAACCAGTAGACCACAACTGCCCCCACTTGAATCTACATACATCAAAAGGGGTTCCTTTAGCAGCCAGTTTGTCGTCAATGTCAAATAAATGCCATGGCTGTGGTTGTCTCAGAAGGTTGGCTCAGTGGGGATTTCTTACCATGAACAGGCTCTGGTTAATGTTGAGTTCTGTGTCCAAGTATCGGCCCTCATGTTCCATGGGTTCTGTGGCCACTGATGTTCCTGCCCACTGCTGTTCCTGCAAGTGAGACCACTGCAGTGTGTGGCCACCCAGCTCATTCTTAAGAGACACATTTAGTGAGTACAGACCTCTCGGCAGCTTGTCTCTCACAGCCCTCAGAAACATAGAATGCACTTCTATGAGCTGTGGGCTTTTGGTCCATTCCACCTAAAGACAGAAAATATTATTTTTTTTGTGTTCAATCAATCAGTTTTCTTTTCTTTAGTGGATTTATTTTCTTATTAAAGGGTCTGTCTTTTAATCATTTAGTTGCATGAATTAGTAGTCCTGCAGTCCCTGCTACATTTAGCAAGTGGTGTTAGGAAATGCACATCTTTTTAGTGAGCATTTTATTAGAAAAAAATTATGGGTAGCACATGATGACATATAGAGAACATGCATAAAAAAACATGCAAACAACATGAGGCATGGCTCATGAAATAAAAATTGATAGAGATAAACTCTGTCAGTTTGTGTAAACACATATTTCTTTGTGTATGCATGTACTTTTAAAGCTTGAGAAGACAATGGCACATTCCACTGCCATTGTAAGGACCTTACATTTTCATTTTGGATGACAGTAATTAACAGCAGTTAAACCTTCAAGAATGCATCTCCATACACACAATAGGACATTATACAGTATTTTTAATGCATTTTGCTGTGTTGATCTATGAATTGTTTCAGTGCATTTTTATTGCACAACATTATAGAGAAAATTATTGAAACATTGTTTCTAATTATATTAGTCAGATTGTAAACAGATGTATTTGTGTAACTCAAATTGCTCATATAAATAGCCACAGTTATATATATATAAGTCAGTTAATGTATCATGGGCTCATAGTAAGATAGGTCCTATCAGGCCATCATCAGGTTACAGTATCATGGGCTCTTCATGGGGTGTTATTGTATTGTTTATGGCACATTTGTTAGCAGGTATTACAGGCTGTTTACACAGATAATACCTTAGGCTAAGAATGAAGAAGGTCGGCACATCAACATTAGCCCAGAAAAATGATGCTCCACTACTACCTTTGATTAACTCTTTTCCCCACAAGCACTTAGTCCTGCTTGCTTGTTTATGTATTAGAATCAATCTTATACATTGGAGAGCCACCCAACGACTGTAGAGCCAAATACAAATTAATCTAGTTTTATTGAGAACAAGTTTTAAAATAGTGAGAACTGACCATTGCTGTAAAATTTGGTTTAGTGAAACCTACAGATTTCCAGAAAGCTGAAGGTAGGGGAGGGCATTGCATTTCCTGCAGCTGTGTCAGTGCCATAAGTAGCATAACACTGTAACAGTTGTCTAGATGACATCAAAGCTCACTGGATCCTTCACACTTTTTCTCTCATCCTTGCTTTTTGGCACACAGGCCAGCTTTCGCTGAAACCTTTCTGACAGCCTCTCTGTCAAAACATACACTCTTCATACAGGACCCCTCCAACATGCACATGCATGTACACATAAAAACTTATTTTCTTTCTAAGTATAGCTTAATATTCCAAGATTAAGCTTTCTCCTTAATTATTTTCATTTTAATTAGTAAATCTTAATTAACAATGAACACTTACCCTTAAAATGTTTGGCGTGAGAAGGAAGGAGGGTGGGGGTGTGTGTGGGGGGGTGAGTGAATAAATATGACAATCTTTTCAAGTCCTGAAGGCAGGATTAGTGATGCAGCCAGGCTTAGTTATTAAACACGTTCTAAATTAAATGCCTCCATGAATTTTGTACAGAAATATATTTTCATAGTTTTGCATGCCAAATGTGACATTTTATATTTGAGATTCATCTGCCACTGTAATTTTGGAAATGTCATATAAACAAAGATTTTGTCATTTACCAATGAAATTACTATGCATGGCAGGTCGGCCATTGCTTTTCTGGCTGCGCGGGTTGTTTCAAGTCAGCAAGCCATAAAATATCTTTATCTCTCTGAAACACAGCAATTTGAAAGATAATGGAACAGTGACTGGGGGGCACAGATGCCAGGCTGAGGAATTATACCACAATTTCACTGCATTTACTGCCTCCCTCAAAGCTGACGCACTCTGTCTGCAAAATGACACTGCTGCCTAACACATTGCAACCTAAACTTTCACCCCAATAACACACTCAAACACTGTATAACTGTACGAAAGTAACATATAATCTTATTTATCTACTTTCCTTTCATTTAATTTTGGCTGAAAACATCTCAAAAACATGTGGATAAATACAGGAAGTTGTGTGTAGCTGTCCAGTTCAAACAGGATATGTATGTCTATCTATTTTCAAAATTCTTCAACAAAATACAAACTGGTGATGTTTTAAAGTTAAATCATGAAAATGTTTTTTCTATGAGGGTTAGGTTTATGGGTAAAACTCTGGAAAGGGGACAGAAAATTTAATTTGTTTAGTAAAAATATAATTCCATCTATGGAGCCCCTTTAAACCACATGTGATGTATATGTGTGTACCTGCCAATGAAGGTCAGTTTGGATACCCAGTGGCTCTGCACTTCCAGTCTTTTCTATAATTTTACTGTGTTGGTTGATAACTTCAGTTTGACAATGCAAGTGGGCCTCTTTCCTGATGATAGAGACACTTAATAAGTGGTACAATATACAATGAAAAGCAGTGTTTCTATATTATAATGAGATGGACATAAAGAGCGTCATCTAACAAACCTCTGCACCAGTGTGAAATTAACAGCCCTGATTTTATTGCATCAGTCTATGTGCTGCTATGCAGTTATTACAACATTAACATGGGATGCCTAACACTCAGAGGAGGGGGTGTCACTATAGACTAAAGTGAACAAGGTAAAACTGGTGTGACTTTGTTCGTCACTGCGTTCAATGCCACTGGCAGATTTCTCAACCTTTGGCAACATACCCAAAAATAACTGGTAAAGACAACACAATGTAAAGTCTCGTCACAATGTCAGTAAAATGTAAAGGTTTTTGGAAGCAGATTAATAATTATGTCACATCAGATGAAGAGTGAAGAAATTCACACACCCTTGAAAAGCATAGAATCTTCGGTCCTGAAGAACCTTCTCCTCTTTATCTTTGTGCCTCACCTGCCATTTTTTAAATAAAACTATTGAAAACAGTCAAATTGTACACAAACATCATACAACTTTGGGAGTCCTTGCCTGTGTGATGTCATTTGGAAATTAAAAAAGTTATTATCTACACAGCATTAATTTTTTAACATTCCACCCCTAAAACAGTAAAATATGCACAAAAAAAGTTAACTAAAATTAGCTTTTGTAGTAAAGAGGAACAAAATTTGCATTTGGTGTAGTAAGAGTTGATTGTAAGGTTGCAAAGGAGTAATGATAGTTCCCTCTCAGCAACTCGAGCTGCGTTGAAACGCTATGGAAACACTACCAGCGTTATGCACTCTGAACATGTATGTTGATTCACTGAAGGCAGGACATCACAGACGGGTGACGTCATGACCAGAAAGCTATAAAGGCATTGCGTTGCGCTGCTCGGGTTAGCTTCTTTTATTCTTTTATTCGGGTTAGCTTTATTTTATGTCGAATTGTCTGTCAATTGTTTGTCTTTCTATGTATTTAGACCAGGGAGGGAAAGCATTTAGAATGCCACTGGCTTAATTGGTAAAAAAAGCATGCTCTGCGGTTTCCTCCTTCCTAGAGAAAGGGATCAGCTCCTCTCCTTTCATCAACGAAGGAGTAGGGTTAATGAGCATACTTATGAATCTATGCCTCGGGCTGAACAAACGCTTGCTAGCTGGCACCCAAAGCGGCAACATATCTTAAGGCTCTGGCCCTGCACACCAATGCTGAAGTGTTGCGCAGCAGTTTGGAGGGCAGGGCCGGAGCCTGCTGCTTATGGCAGCAGGTCAGGCCCTTGCGTCCTTGCATACTATGAGCGTGTTGCAATTTGCAGGCTGAACTGCTTCTGATATGAGAGTGGCTAGGTCATATCTAGGGGGCAGTTGTGGTCTACTGGTAAAAGAGTCAGGCTTGTAATCAGTAGGTTGCTTGTTCGATTCCAGCACCGGCAGGTAGCAACTGAAGTGCCCTTAAGCAAGGCACCTAACCCCGGATTGCTCATCGGGCGCTGCAGGGATAGCTGCCCACTGCTCCAGGTGTGTTCACTCCTCTTGATGGATGGATTAAGAGGTCAAATTTTGGTTATGGGTAACCATAACTGACAATCACGTCACTTTCACTTTCATATCTGAGTTAAATGACAGCTGAGTTAAATGACAGCTGATATTTCTTAAGGACAGGGTCTAAAGTTAAGTGGAGGCGCTTCTGCGTTTCCTCCCCTGTTGCTCTCATTGCTGATTTACAAAGAGGTACGTCAAACAAAGGGATACATCTCCAGCAAGCGCAAAAATGGATTAACGAGAAGGAGGCGTTTTACAATGTTATCTTTACTTATGAAATGAGTAGATCGCTTTCTTTTTTCTACCATGTAGTTCCATGGCAGGAAGACGGATCTCCAAGCCAAAACACCCACTGAAACTTCATGTGTGGGGAGCAATATCAAGACTAGGACCGGGGCCTATTGCAATATTCGAACAGATTATGGATCGTTATTTCTTTGACAATGCTATTATAAAAGAAACCGCAGCTCCGTAACAATAAATTGTTAATATTATGTATAATTAACATAATATAATTATACATAATATTACCAATAAATGCTACAAATCATTCAACTTTCAAAAATAATAAAGTTAACAAATGATAAACGTATATCTACTGTATACAAATCCAATTAAAAAACTACAGGTTATTTGTGTTATTTCCCATGTTATTTTAGATCCAGTGCATCAAGGCCTACAACAAGTCGATCTGCCATCGGGTCTTCTGGGAAGTGTAACAGGTTTTATTTAATTCTAACAAACAGGTCACGGTCAACGTTATAGCTTTTGGCCTACTGTACATGAGACCCCCTCGGTGGTGGCTCAAATCCCGGTGGTTCTCCCCAAGGGGAAATCCTCTTTGCATGATAAAGGTCACGAGACAATGTTTCTGTGCTTTAGATGTGGAGGAAACTCTGGTTCCTCTCTCAGGGTCCAGTGTTAGGAGCCCATTCTGGCCAAGCCGAGTATAGTTCTCGTATCTCTCCTGGATGGCTGTCCTTGGAAAATCCCCTTGAGAGGGGATCTTATGTCTCAGCCACTATCGTCCCAGACCTTTGGAACCTATAGGTGTGGCCTCTGAGGTGGCAGAACTCTTTGCTTCTGTTCTATGAAATGAGGTTGTTGAGACCATCCTTCAATCTAGAGCTCCTTCTACGAGGAAATCGTAAAAAAAAGAAAAATATAAATGTAAATATAAAAAATATAAAATATTAAATATAAATATAAAATATAAAATGCAAGCTTTTCACTTCTTGGTGTAGAGACCGCCATTTTGACCCATTCAAATGCCCTGTTGGTACAGTCCTGGAGTATTTTGTATGAGGGGGCACTTTCCACATCCCTAATGAGGGGTTTTCAGTGGTCATACACCCTATGGTCATACATTTCTTCCACGGTGCACTAAAGCTAATGCCTCGAGTATTATCCCTCCTTGGGACCTGGCCGTAGTTCTTCAAGGTTTATGTGCTCCTCCTTTTGAGCCTATCTCTCAGATCTCTAATCTACATTTATCAGCCAATGTGGCCTTCTTTCTAGCCATCACCTCTCTGAGGAGAGTCGTTGACCTTCAGGTCCTGTCTGTGGCCCTTACATATCTAGACTTTGCGCCTGGTTTGGCCAAATTACTTTAATACCTTCTTCCACACTATTGCCAGTCATGCTTCAGGCCTCTACTACTACCTCTGTCCTGACTCCCTAAATTGGATTCTACATAGGACAGGGGTCCTTTCGCTATGGTGTACTTGGCATCTCGTTCCCATAGTGTTTTGATGCAGCTCGAGTCCCTAAAAGGAAACATGTCAGGTTACCTATATATTCCTGGTTCCGTGAAGGGAATGAGATGCTGTGTCTCGATCCATACCTCAGGCACCTCCTGCCTGCACTCGCTTCTTTCTGGGTCAAAGCTAACCTGAGCAGCGCAACGCACATGCCTTTATAGCTTCCTTGTCATGACGTCACCCAGTCTGATGTCATGTCTCATAATCAGTGATTTGACGCATCGTCTCGTTCCCTTTAGGGGAACGTTTTACATACGTATCATGACATGTTTTAAGCATAGATTCCCTTTCAGGAACTCAAGCTGCATCAAAACGCTATGGGAACACCTTCCCAAAATCGTGTGAAATCAGTCCAATAGATGGACGATACATCACAGAAGGGGTGACTTCAAAACCAGGAAGCATAAAGGTGTGTGAACAGAGCAAACCAGTTTCTTCTGTCATTTAGCAAAGTGCTCTCTGTGAATTGTTTGTCCACTGTGCGTACACGGTGCCGGTCCCACCCTCGCCGGGGCAGAGAGTCATCCCGCACCAACCAGAGTCTGTGGACACGGACACTGCTTTCTGCGAGCTGCATGAAGCTCTCACACAGTACGATACACAATGATACTGTGCTTATTGTGGTAGGGGACTTTAACAGCGCCAACCTCAAGCGCGCAGCGTCAAACTTTGTTCAATATATCAACTGCCCCACCAGAGGACAAAGGACACTGGACCACTGCTACACTACAGTTAAAGACGGCTACAAAGCACAATCTCGCCCTCCGTTTGGGAAATCTGATCATGCCGCCATCTTCCCCAAGCCAAAATATAAACAAACAGGAAGTTCTGGATCAGAGGGAGGTCTTACGCTGGATAGACCAATTGGTGGCTGCTTTGCAGGACGCTTTGGATGACGCTGACTGAGACATGTTCCGTCACAGCTCCGATGACATCAATGTGTTTACGGAAGCGGTTGTAGGATTCATCGGGAAACTATTGGATGATACTGTGCAGAAAAGCACTATCAGAACGTTTTCCAATCAGAAGCCGATTGGATAGACCGATTGGATAGACCGATTCGATAGGCCATTATATTTTGGCTTGGGGAAGCCATGGGTGGATAAGACCATCCGCGACACTCTGAAATCTCGCACTGCTGCCTACAACACGGGACTTGCTTCGGACAACATGACCTTATTTAAAGCAGCGTCATACAATGTGCGGAAAGAGGTGAAAGAGGCGAAGCAGCGCTATGGACAGAAACTCGAGACACAGCTTCAACAGAGTGACTCTAGAAACCTGTGGCAGGGATTAAGGACAATAACGGACTATAGAGAGCCAACATCCAGTATGATGAATGCGGACATGTCTCTGGCAGACGAGCTGAACACTTTCTATGCTCGCTTCAAGGCTGCAGCTAGCAGCGGCAACGCTAAAGCTAATACTTCAGCTAACGCTAATGACTGAAGACAAGAAGAGACTGCCAACACAGGAAATACGCTCATCATTTCTGAACATGACGTGAGGAGAGCCTTCAGGAGAGTGAACACCAGGAAAGCAGCAGGACCAGACAGAATATTAGGTCGTGTCCTTAGAGCTTGTGCTGTTCAGCTAGCACCAGTGTTCACAGAAATATTCAACCTCTCCTTAACCTATGCAACGATCCCCACGTGCTTCAAAGAGTCCATTATTGTTCCTGTCCCAAAGAATCCCATCCTGCTTCCCTCCATGACTACCTCGCTGTAGCCTTGACCTCAGTAGTGATGAAGTGCTTTGAGTGACTGGTCAAAGACTTCATCATAACCTCACTTCCAGACACACTGGATCCATTACAGTTTGCTTACCGCCATAACCGTTCAACCAACTAAGCAATCTCTCACCTCCTCCATGAATCACTCACCCACCTGGACACCAGAAAGGGGAAATATGTTAGAATGCTGTTTGTGGACTGTTCAGTGTTTAACACAATAATCCCCTCGACACTCACCATCAAGCTGGAGCACCTGGGACTCAGTCCATCTCTTTGTCAGTGGATCTGCAATTTCCTAACCGGCAGACCACAGACAGTCAGGATGGGCAGACATGTCTCAGCCTCACTTACCCTCAAAACTGGAGCCCCCCAGGGCTGTGTTCTGAGCCCCCTGCTGTTCTCCTTGTACACATATGACTGTGTCGCCACTACCAACTCCACTAACATCATAAAGTTTGCTGATGACACCGTTGTGGTCGGACTGATCTCTAACAACAATGAGACGACCTGGAGGAGATCAGGACTCACATCACGCAGGGCCTGTCATGGTCCTGTCACATCAACACAGTGGTGAAAAAGGCCTGTCAGCATCTCTTCCACCTAAGACGCTTGAGAGATTTTAAACTGCCCACTAAGGTGCAGGAACTTTTACTTCTGCACCATAGAAAGCATCCTGACAACAAACATCCGTGCAGGACAGACAACCTCTCCAGAGGGTGGTGCTATCAGCTGAACGCACTATCCGTACGAAGGGAGGCGCTTCCGCTCCCTAAAGACCAAGACTGAGAGACTAAGGAGGAGTTTCTTCCCTCAGGCCATACAGTCCCTCAACAACAATGTTTTGTCACTGTAGGACTCTTAAATACTGCTTGCTCCATTTGCACATCTACTTCACTATTGTATTTATTTACTTTATATACTTTGTATATTGTTATATAAATATATTATTTTTTTTCTTTATTTGTGTCTTATTTATATATTTTTTTTACTGTTACTTCTACTGTTTATTGTTATGTTTAAATAACTTTTCTTCCCAGGGTCAGCAGGCGTAAAAGCATTTCACTACATGTCATACTGTGTACGATTATGTATGTGACCAGTAAAATTTGAATTTGAATTACTTAAGAATGCTAGCAGTGTTTCGGCTCTAAAGCATTTCCTCCCAGACCTGAGAGACCGCCGCATGTTGGTGCACACCAACAACACTGAAGTGGTGGAAACTACTGGCCTGATGGCAGCTGTGTTCAACAAAATTTCTTTTGGTCTGCTGGGCATGAGGCCCCTACAGTAGTGACTTGCAACCAAGGTTTTTTTCCCAGAGGAGGAAACCCATTTTGCATGATCAAGGACACCTTGATCCTTGGTTCCTTTCATAGGGCCCGGTACTGGGAGTTCTTTGTCACAGTGTAATGCTTGCATCCCTCAACGTTTGGGGAGTGGTTATAAGTGATCGCCCGGCCCAAAGTCTATGTGGAAGTTGCCATCTTACTTGCCACATCTACTGCCTGGAAATTCTGGCGGTGTTTCTAGGTTTAAACATTTCCTCCCAGACCTGATATACCGCCATGTGTTGGTGGTATCTGTTGCTGTCTGTTGCTGCTAACCTGAGCAGTGCAACGCACATGCCTCTGGTGGAGTTGGAATCTCATTCCCATAGCGTTTCGACGCATACGTCTATGACGGGTCGTCCACCTATTAGACTGATTTCACACATGATTCAGAACACAGTTACAGTGAAGGTGTTCCCATAGCGTTTCAACGCAGTGTCTCATTCCCTCTGGGAACCAGCGTTACGTACATAACCAGAGACATTTTTTTGTCTCTATTTCAATAAAATCAGAACCACTGTGTTGTTATTAAACAGTTAGCACAAATCTTGTTTTTGTTCATGGATTGAATTAATACTTACTAAACCTACACAACACTACTTACCTTTCATATTGCATAATGCAGATAATGCACAGTAGGCATTTAAACAGTAACAAGCTACATAGTGCTTATATACACTAACTGGCTATTTGAAAGGGTACACCTTGCTTGTATGTAGTCTGACCTGATTTTTTCCTACAAACTGCCTTCATTCATGGCACAGATTCAACATGGTGTTGGAAACATTCTTTAGAGTAAAATGTTGATTTTAACATGATAGCATGAACAATTCATCGAATTGTAAAGGTGTACCTATTAAAGTGGCCAGTGAATGTTGCATCCCTAACTCAGTAGGGAGTGTCCAAGAAACAAAATGAATCAAGAAACTTGTAACTGTAAAGAGATGAGAAAATCGATTCAGTGTGATCCTGTTTAAGCATTGTAAATATATACATATGTAACACCAAATGCATACTATTTATATATGTTCTAAAGGATAGGAATTTGTACTAATCTTAACAAATTTGCCTGTGATTGTTTGTTTTAATGATTATATAGTATGATTTTTGACAGTCTCTGAAGAAGCTTCTGTACTTCACCAAATTTCATCTGACATGCATACAGTCATCTTTCCTTTTTCTGGATGCACTTCAGTACCTTTAAATTTTCCCTCAAGAATGACATTACACTGTGCTTCCTCGCCTACACCTCAGTCATTCTCTGTTTTTTTCACTCTTTGTGCCAAAAAGGAAAATCTGGTTTAATTTTTTTTTTAAACTAATATATTCCAAACCAGCCACTGCATTTAGCTAATGGGAATTCTAAAGAAATGTGCAAATACAAACTCTAATTGCAGCATGTCAGTTGGACTATATGTAAACATTGTTCATGTTGTTCATAATTCTTCTTATTTTTCTAAAATGTCAAATTTGGAAATGTTTTTCAGATTTTGCAAGCTGTATGTAAACTTGTGCACACTTGTATGTATGTGTATATTTATATTCGTATTATTTAATTTTACATGTATTTACCTGAGTCTAGAATTGTGAATAGTTTATTGCATTACTTTATGCTAATCAGATTATCCCATTAATGCAATGAGAAACGTTGTTTAAAGCTTTGTTGATCGTAATAGAAGCTGCATTTGTTTTTGATTTGTTTAGATCACATGTGAATGTTGTGTGGCTAACTCTAACCTGCTTCATTGAAGGCCTGCCCACAGGCAACATGTCTTTCTGCACACACTCTCTAAGCCGCTGATGGTAGTGATGGAGGTCTGTCATTCTCCTCTCTAGATCCTTCCATCTCTCCCCAGCCGATGGCTCACGCACAACACCTACAGGTGCATTCAAGTGTGTCCAAATGTAAATAAATAAGTAAAAAATAAGTATTCAGTATTGAAGGTCTGAAAAAACGTAAAAAATGGTCTCAGGTTACATATGTCACCCCTAAGGTAACGAGGCGCTGTGTCAAAACAAAATGAGAACGTCACTAGCATAAGCATGCTCTGAATCATACTTGAAATCAGTCCAACAGGGGGACGATAAGTCACAGATGAAGTGACATCACAAAAAGGAAGCTTAAAAGCATGTGGGTTGAGCCAACCAGTAGCTTGGGAAAGAAATAAAGACGGCACACACAGGGATGTTAGAAGAACTGCTGTAACACCTGGCCAGCAGAGGGGGCCCTTTCCCCGTGAACTTTGACATTTGCCCCCTCTGCTTCCTGGTTCGTGACTTCCTGTTTGCTAGCTATAAAAGCTCAGGCTAGCAAACAGGAAGTCGTGAAGTGTCTGGTTTGCTCATGTTGGTTTGTCTTGTTCTGGTTTCTGCCTTGTTCCATGTTTTTGCCTGTTTTGCCTGTTTGGATTTTGACCCTTGCCTTGTTTTGGACTACGATTCTTGGATTACCTTGTACCTTGCCTTAGACTTTGGCAAAGTTCCTAACTCTAAGGACAAACAACAATAAATAGGACAAACAATTCACACAGTGCACTTCACTGAATAACAGAAGCTAGAAGCAGGTTTGCTCAGCGCATGGCCTTCTGGTGACGTTACCCTGTCTGTGATGTATCGTCCCCCTATTGGATTGATTTCACATGTGATTCAGAGCATGGTTGCACTGGAGCCATAATCATAATAAAACAGGGAAATTATTGACTTTCAATTAATGTCAATGTGAACTCATTACAGGTTCCCAAATATGCATTATATTCCTGTAAAGTTATCTTTTTCAAGCTTAACTTGACAAATCTGAGCATGATTTGAGACATTATTTATATCAACATTTTTGTCATTTTAGACGTGTCGAAAATAATAATTGATTTTTAATTATAAAGATCATAATTTTATTTTTATGCAGTCCCCTGGGAGCAACATGGGATTGAGTAACTCACTTCTTGTGAGGATCTAAACCACCAATCTTGTGGTTACCAGCCTTAACCACCAATCAAAGTTAAATGATTGCTACTTGATAAATTACCTGGTAAATCAATGATGGAAGTGTCTTCTTCTTGAAGCATTTCTGAGAGTTTCTCATAAAGGTTTTTCTCATCTTTATTCATAAACTCTTGGGACAAAAAGAAAACACCCTGAGTACCACAATAATTAGTAAATGGTAAATGTTATTGTTGTATTCTTGAACATGTCTTGCTGACTGATTTCTTGTACTGCAAAGTCCATGCCATGAATTTCCAACAACTGACACTAATTCTTGACCTTCATTAACATTAAATGATTATAGCTCAGAGCTAATAATAACATGCACATAAGCCCAATGATAAGTCTTTGACAGCAAAGAAATTCATGCATATATCATTTGAAGGTGTCCCCACCTCTGTAGTATTAATATCAATGGTTTGTAGGTTTGCAAGGATTGTAGAATATTATATGATGTCCAAAGACATAGTAAAAATGGCTTTTCTGTTAATAGCCATGTTTCATTATAACATGCATACGACTTTGCTCCCCAGAGCACACTTTTAATAGACATTCTGAGGTGCATGTAGTACTATTGGAAGGAACCCCCATCATTTAGGGGCAGTTAAGGGAAGCATAAGAAGTGCAAATGGAACTGACCAATGATAGGTGACCTTCAGCAATGACAGCCACCATGGCCGCCATATCTCATCACCCATCAGTAAAAGTATTTACATAGACCATCCCACTCAGTGCTCTAGCTGGCTGTGACTGAGCTCTCTCACCTCACTTTAATTGAACTAGAGACGGCCTATTATGGGACAAAATGGCATACTTAATTCCAGCTCATCTTCGCCTTTGACCCCGGACATCTTGTATCGCCTTGGGTTGCCTTTTGCTGTCGATAAGAGGTCAAAGTAATTTTGGGCACCTTCATTTTCTGTAAAAAAAAGTACAGGCGGGCAAAACAGAGAGAAAAGAGCAAGAAGGGGGTGGTGGTTGGTAAGCCATGTAAGGTTAGCAATTATTAGAAGTATATAAAGCAAAAATGTTCATTTTAAAAGTCCACTTCACTCTCACTGGCTGGCATAAGCTACCTGATAAGACCCCACTCGGCCTCGTTTCCTGACCCTGCTCAGGGGCCCAATTACCATATTAGGAAAGGTCAAGGCAGACAATCTCTTAAACACAATATGTTGCCTGTGTTCAAAAGAACTAATGAGAAATACATAGAAGAAACAGAGTCCTGGATTTCAAAGACAATACCTTAACAGTGCTCCACGGCAAATGGTCAGACAGAGAGTAAAAAAACAAGAGGTGAAAGCTTCCGTTGCATCCCATTGACTTCTTTTTAGCAATTGCTGACCTTTGGGCATCAAAGCTTCTTGCCAGAGTTTATTAGAAAGCCAGTAGCAAGTGGAGTTCTGTTAAACACTGCACTGACATCCATAGACATCATAATCACAGGTCTGCTATCTTGAGAATAATGGGTCTGAACAGTGGTTATCTGAAAAGAGCTGATATGCGCAGAATTTCATTTGTATGAGGCATAACTGAAACTAATGGTCACCAAATCACAATGATAGTGATTCAGAATGACAAAATCAACCTGTTGTTATTGCTTAAATGAAAGATTTCAGGCAAAGTATAATCAGTCAGTGCAGGAGCTGTGCAGGAGCTATTTATCAGGAGCTGTGTTCTATAACAAACAACACATTTCTAATAAGCATTCAGCTCTTTAAACGTGTAAGACAAGACTTCCAGTCTTACAGGCTTTTTATTGATCTTTATGATGAAAGATCAATGTCACCCTTAGCATACTGTTTCGGCGACCTGACTGACAGCAGCCATTGACAATGCAACAGCTGAGATTAACAAGCAGTGATGTGACACAGAATATGCACCTGGCTCCAAAATGATATACCAAAAATACTTAAAAACCTAAAAATGATGTAACCAGTGTCATTGACTGATATCTCACCCATCAAATAATAAAAGGGTCCTAAGCTAAAGTACTTGTCCACAATTTCAAATATTTGGCTTCTGTGTCTATATTTGGTAAATGTGTTGTCAATGTTAATATATCCAGATTTAAATAAAGTTGTCAGTCTCTGAAATAGTATTTTTAAATCTTTAATTTACCTACATGACTTATTCTTAATTGAAGTCTTTGTGTTCCCCATGCACATTATCAAGAATACAGCGCTGCAATCCAGACTGAAATAACATTGTTTATCAACAGCTTTATATACAGGTCCTTTTCAGAAAATTAGCATATTGTGATAAAGTTCATTATTTTCTGTAATGTACTGATAAACATTAGACTTTCATATATTTTAGATTCATTACACACAACTGAAGTAGTTCAAGCATTTTTATTGTTTTAATATTGATGATTATGGCATACAGCTCATGAAAACCCAAAATTCCTATCTCAAAAAATTAGCATATTTCATCCGACCAATAAAAGAAAAATGTTTTTATACAAAAAAAGTAAACCTTCAAATAATTATGTTCAGTTATGCACTCAATACTTGGTCGGGAATCCTTTTGCAGAAATGACTGCTTCAATGCGGCGTGGCATG